>WJFB01001020.1:0-39636 GCA_009870185.1 Pygmarrhopalites habei | reverse complement strand
TCAACCATTTTCCTAAGTATCATCAAAATCGAAGTGTATATGCAGAAATAATGGCATAGTTGAGTCACGCATTTTCTGCACAAAACTCACAGAAAACTCGCAGATTTTAGTCAACTGTAAAATCGTTAAAATAATATAAGCGTCACCGGATTTTCATGATACTTAGGAAAATAGTTGATATTGATCCCTAGAACAATCCTACAGAAGGAAATAATTTTTTGACCTTGGGGGTGACCTCTCGAGGTCATTTTGCAAAGTGACCTCTGGTGGTGACCCCTTGAAGCGAAATATTCTGAAAAAAATAAGAGAGATAAAGAGAACATGGCGAACAACATTGCCCTTGGTGTCATCTCGGAACTTGATGACACGTAACCTCCAGAGGTCATTGAAAACTTTGAACCCGGTCAGAGATCACGGTTTTGGGAATTTTGAAAAAGTGTAATAGCAAGATTGTAGGGAATATGATTTTACATAGGTGAGGTTTTTTTCAATTTTTTTAAAGGTCGGATAGTGTCCGAGAACTACTTTGACACAAAATGACCCCAAAATGACCTCTGGAGGTCAAGAGAGTGGAGATTTCACTATGATCATTATAGTAGTTTTGATGGGAAGAGTAAGAGGCAACTTCTTACATAGTTTGAAAATTTTTCATAAAAAATTGCACGGTTAAGTAACTAAAACTCTTTTTAACCATCAATGTACCTGTCACCTTTTGACCTCTGGAGGTCAAAGGTAACAATCACCCGAAAAGTGGTCGATTTAAACGTTGGTCAGGGAGGTCCCTGCCAAGTTTCAGCTCAATCGAACAGAAAGTTATTTCTCCATGTTATGCGTGCCATGTCCTTACTTTTTTTAAAAATAATATTTCAAAATACAAAATTTAATCCAAAAATGGCTTAAATAAGTCAAATCTGGCTTAAGGTGTATGTGGTTTACGTAAGCCAAAAACTCATCTGTGTACCTAACTGAATTGTATTTCGTCTACAAAGCAACTTACTTTAAATTGGTGATTTTGAACACTGCTAGATTCTTTGGCAGTTACAGGCTCTGACAATGTCTGACCCATCTGTTTTTAAAAGAACACAATTAAAAAATCTCGTCACAATCACAAAAATATATCCTATAGGTGTTGTATAAATAATCGATTAAAAAACATGTTTTACATCATGTAAATTACATGGTCGTACAACGATCATACGATGTAAATAAATAAATAATAGAAATTCAGGCAAAAGGCATAAATTGAACATTTCCCTTCTCATTCTAACAATTTGATTCTTTTGAATACATTTATCAAATATTTCCTACACAATTTCTAAATCAATTGACCAAAAAAAATTAAATTCAAAAAATAATTTCAGCTGTAAATTTTGAAAAACACAAACTTGAACTCACCTTGATATCTTTTATATGCTAAAAAGTAGTATCACCGAAATCCTAATTACTAGTATAATGAGATTTCACAACTATTTTGAGTCACACTAAACACTTGAAATACGTTGATGTCAAAAAATCTAGATTTTTTTTTGGAAATCTTCTGTGTGTGATGCCGAGAACGACAGATAGCGCGAGAGTATATTTCCCCCTTAAGCGACTTGATCGACTAAATCTATCCACAAATGTAATTGCCAATAGTCTAAAATCGTTCACTCATGTTCAATTCCTCGTTCATCAAGTGAACGATATGTTATCAAAAAAAGGTCACGTGACTTTCTTCGATTGAACGTGAGTGAACGAGTGAAGGATTTCAGACTATGTAATTACTTGTCAATTAAATATTTATGTTGCCTAACTGTGATTAGTAAACTCCCTTCCTTTCATTCGTTTTGATTCCGACTGTACCTGTACAAAATGAATCATAAAAATGATGACATGATGTTTCAATAATAAAATTATTTCCTTTGTCTCTCAAAAAACGTGTTCGAGTATCCATAACAACAACATCCTGTGTAACATTCAAGACACTTTTAAAAAAAGTCTTTTTATTAAAAAGCTAAAAGTAGTCGCATACATTCTCTCCCTCATCATTTTGTACTGGACCCATTAATACCAACTAGCTTGTGCAGTTACTTTCAACCTTTGACAGTTGAAAAGTTGTGAGAGAGAGATGGTTATTCCATACATACAAAGATAAAAGAAAGAATCTTGTCGACGTAATGTCCGGGCTACTACTACGTACACACTACATAACGTTATATGGGTTTTGAAAATGGCTCAACATTTTATTATTACTTATAGCGTAGATATGGAAGATGGAAAAGGAAAAGGCCTTCACCATTGCCAGGTGTTATTTCGTTTTTGAGAAATCCACCTGGAATTTTGCCTTTGTCGTCGTCCTTTCTCTCTCAACTTAAAATTCTCCTCCTGAAGCAACAAGGTTGAACGCTTGTTCCCTACAACACACACACAAATATGAAGACCAAGGAGAAGTACACCGTTAAGTATGTAGTAGTGGGGACTTCCTAAAGACTATATATATATAGTCTTTGTGTAGGGTGCTCAACAAACAAACAAATCACTAAGCTCTGAAAATGTACATATTCTATACATATATCCTTCTACACAAGGAGCAGCGTCAGGCCTTTCACTTTATACATTTGCAGTTTTTGCAGTACAATATTATTTTTTTTTTACTCTAGCCAATGCTTCCGATTTTCTACATGCACAGAGAGAATCATGCAATGGACCTCCATTCCTGACCCTTCATTTTATGCATAAAAGGACCTCGCTAACCTATAGTCCCCCCTCTCTCTCTTACACACACACAACACGCATACCTAATATGATGTAATAGTACGACTACTTCATATTGGGACTATTCAATTTGGACAATGAAGGAGAGAGAGAGAGAGTCAGCCAACTGCATTCAGTTTTGTATGTATGATTATACAATTTCTCCCCACATCCAGTCCCTCTCTCTCTCTCTTCTGTGTGTGTGTGTCATGCATACACAGTGTGTAATATTTTTAATCTAACTCCTTCCAATTTTTTGTTCTTCAAGTCCCCCCTCCCTGCGTGTATGTGCGTGTGACGTTCTCAGTCAAACTCAAATGGAGGACCATGGGGCAATGACGACGGCATTATATATCTCAATATATCCACAGACACACACACACTATCATATATTAAACAGACATTTTGTACACTGTAACTGGTGTAAGGTATTAGAGTGTGATGTTTGCCATATGATTCATTCATTCAGCTGTAGGGGACAGTCGTACATACATTTTACTAACCGAATTGTACGAAAGGAGGGTTTAATGTGTGCGAGTCCATGGAAAATTTACATATTTCCATAATAAATGTTCATGTCACGGAGACAAAGACGAGAGGAGTCAACCGGGCACGGCTCCTCTCTGTCTCCCTTTCATTCCATTTTCATTTCCATCCACACACACACTCACCCTCTCTCTCTCTTTTTTTATGTGACTCTCCAATGATTAATATGTCTAATCATTTGCAAACAAGAAGAAAGACCTTCTTCACCACCTCATTTACGATGATGATGGGGATGAGGCTCATTCCAATTTACTAGGATTTTAACAATATTTAGCCCTCGTTTAATGTGTAAAACTGGTTATTTGTTATATTATCAGATATTTCGTCCCTTTTTTCCCTCTACTTCTCCCTCCCATCGTCCACAATTGCAGTTGAAGTACAGATGAGGGGGAAAAAGATTTTGTGCAGTCAACTAAATTAAATTGGCTTAGACACTTTGATTAGGTATTTATTCCCTAATACATGTTTCTGTGTTTCGTTTTCGTGTGTGTCTGTGTGAACAATATTGTTTGCAAGTAATCTGTGCAACTGTCCCGTCTCTCCAGGACTATCATTGGTTTTGTTCAGAATGACCCAAACTTTGAGAGACGTGCGTGTGTGTGTGGCTACTACGACTAGTGACCCTTCAGCCGTGTATATGGATGAAGAAAGGAGACACTGAGTCAGAAAATTATTTAGTGAAAAGCCTTTAAAAAATGGAGAGAGAGAGATGTAATGAAAATATATTTGAGCAATCTAGATGTATTGAAAGAATATAGAAAAAATGTGACACTTGATCCAAATCCAAGGCTACTAGGAGCCCGAGTGTGTGTGTCAGTGTAATAATAGTAAAAAGACGAAGAATATGTAATGTACGGACCATGAAGTTTCACGACAGACGATAGAGAGAGAGAGAGATGAGAAGAGAGAAAAGAGGGAGGGAAGAGTGTCAAATTGATGATCATCCAGTGTCATTCATCCATTGAATCTTTGTGGAAAAGGCTCTTGTGACGAGAACAGAATATTTCACACAGAAAATCTTTCGGAAATTGGCGTCACACACACAGTACACAAAGACACACACACACACATCCATACATTTCATGTGGATGTGTACAAAGTGTACAAAATTCCTAATCGATATGTACTCAAAGTAAATTGGATTTAGATTCACAGAGAAACCTGCCACCACCACCGGAACACACGAACACACTTATTATGACACAAACTCCTGGCATGGAAAATCACAAATATGTAATATACTACACGACACAACATTTTCATGTCGATAGACATGAATAGAGAAAGGGAGGGATGAATCGGACAGGAATCGCCCCGACTGTGTCTATCCGACTCACACTGCCCGGTACTCCAATACGCCATACATACTGTAGTCCAGGGAAAGTGTTCCCCTTGTCATAAATACATGCATGGCCAGAGTGCGTGTGTGTGTGTGTCTGCATGTGGGATATGAGATTTTAACAATAATTACACAGATTCCCGTTTGATCTAAATGGATAATGATAATAGAGACAGTTTCACTTTTTCGGACTGTCCGGACTCTCTCTCTTTGTGGACTAATAATAATACAAAGTTTTATCGAATGACAGGCTTTCCGTTACCAACCAACGCTTTCTACTCCTGCTGAAGGGGTTGCAACTCAGAGGGGGACTTGAAAAACAGAAAAAATTCAATTTTCCATTAACAATCACGTATTTTTTAAAAAAAATAAAACTGTTTTCTGTCACCCTTTTATCCTGTTCAAACATACACACTCTCTCTCTTACTCTCTCTGTTACAAAAATACAAAGGATGAGGGGAGACACTGCTGACAACTCCGTTTTTGATGAATCCATCTCATTTACAAGTCGTACAATTAAAATTCAATTTTGTCGTCATTCCCCCTTACAAGATATTACATTACAACAGTTGGAAAAAAACTGTCTCCATCCATCTCTACACTCAATTGAAAAATTGTACATCATTTTAATTGATACACACAAAATTTGAATACAACTAGGTTCTCCTCCTTTTGTCTTGTGTGTGTCATCCTCAAATGACAATGACACACACACAGAAAGAGAGATAAACTCGGTGAAGGTCTTCGTATGCATTTTTTGTGTACAATTGCTACCGACTTTCCTACATTAATATTTTGTATGGTGGGCTGTCTGCCTACATCTCCTCATTTTTGTTGACAGTTGTACAACAACAATAATAACATGGGCACGATTAACCGACTGTATTTTGACAATGCCACTAACACATCATCCATTCCACACACACACACTGCATCTCATCTCATCTCTTCTCGAAGGGGAGTATCATCCGTTACATGGAACGACAAGAGTCTTGACTGAATTTCTCTTTTCTACAGCATGTAGTGTGGTACAAGTGACTGCAGCGTGTATGATCATCATCGCAATAATAATATTATCACTACAGCAAGTTGACAGATAGGACGCTGTTCTTGTCTCCTCTCCCCTTGATCTTGTCCTTTAGTCACTCTCCTTCTGTAACTCACATGTTTTAGATAACGACCGGCGTTTGAGAACATATAAAATCATTTTTATACCCCCATCGCTGTACCCTGCGTGTGTGTAAGGTTTAAGTACTCTCTTTTGTGTTTAGCAGTTGGGACTAGCCCTCAGTTTGCAAGACTCTTCATCCTTGGTCTTGGACTAGTCCAAAGTGAGTAAAGTGGGTAGAAAAGAGGGAGAGAGAGAAAGAGGATCGGAAGAAAAATAGTATGCATTTGTAGTAATTATTTGTGGAAAAAATCTCCTGCAACTTTTAAAAGGTTGTGTGTGTGCCTTTTCCTTGGACGTGTGTGTGTGTGCAATTGGGATGGAGGACTAAGGGGGGAAGCTTCATCATCATACGAGAGAGAAAAGAGAGGACGAAGGTGGTGGTTTCGTTAACTGGTACACACACACACACATACCAGCCTGCTTAAGCCAAGCCTAGGTCTTTGGTCTCTCTCTTCCGTTTGTTGGTTGGTTGGTAGGTTGGTCGTGTTTGGGTCCCTGAGTGCCCCAAAAAAAAAATTTCAGTTAGCAAAGCAGTCTTCAGACTAGTGTATCCCATTCAAGTTGGTCCGGTGTTGTGTGTGGTTGTGTGTAGGATCATTCACATACCGACTCTTCTGTGCTGTTCATCCGACAGCAGCTTGTCAGCGTCCAAAAAACCTTCCTATCCCATTCTCTAATAATAAGGAGAGTACTTTTTTTCTCCCTTACTATCCATACCATATAAATATCACACACTGCACACAGTATACATACACAGTACTGGAAAGTATAGGGAGATCCCTTCGGTGCGTGCGTACAAAAAGAGAGCCTTAGTTCTGTGCACAGAGTGGATTTGTGTGTGTGTGTGTTTTTTCCAAGAGTAAGGAAACTGCCAGTTAAAATTTGTGTTCCATATCAAACTACCTTGCAACATACATACGTATATATGATAGAGATACAGGCAATATAATAATAGAATACAGACAGAATCTATTTTGGATATTACAGTAAAGAGTGAAAATTATTACAAATGATCTTTGTGTTGTCCCACTGACATTGTGAGTTAGTGTGTGTGTGTGGGGGAGTGTCAAGTGACTATTATTGTCTCATCATTCCGTTAATTATGACTGTGACCACCTAAAGAGACCGATACTACTTGAGAGAGAGAGGTTGCTAGTTTGGGAGAGAGAAAAGTGTTTTTGCAGTGATTTTCCGCTCTGTATCCTCTCTACCTGACTTGACTGCTCCTGGCCTTGTCATACAAAAAGTGGAAGAGAAGAATATAGAAAAGTATCTGGCGGTGACTGCTGCTCCTGCCTGCTTCTCCTGGTATTTCTCCTATTTTGGATTTTGGACTAAAATCCCCCAAAAACCACGGGTTCATCTGAATCGATTTTCGATTTACTCCCTGCACGCCACAATTCATTTAATTCATTGTTTCCCTTTTTGGGTTCTCCAGTGCTTTTTGTTCTTGTTTTGTTTCTTTGTGTGTCTCCCTCCCTCTGTCTCTCCCTATCTCTCTCGCCGGTTCTCTTCGGTTGTGTGTGTGCGGTGAAGGAAAGAAGAGGATTGTGTGTTTCGAAAATATTATAAAATTTGATGTGTGTGTGTGTGTTCGTCGGAGCCGCAAGTATCTTCTCAACTTTGTAATAATATTATAATATACGGCCCTCTTCCATGACTTGATGCAACATTATCTGTCACAAAATCCAATATAAATACACACACAAACTTTTACACGGACTTTTACAGGAATATTTACTATCATTATTACTAAAATATATTGGAAGGAGAAAAGTGGAGAGGGAAGTCAAATTAAGAGGCCGTTTGTTTCATCTCTTCAATTAATTATTTATACAAGAAACACATAATATTACAAAGACAAGCCGGGTATTATCATACACTACATTGCAGGCTACGTGTGTCTCTTTCTACACAACACCCTGTGACTCACATAGTTGAAATATAATACTCTATTTAAGTAAAGGATAGACAGAGAAAGGAAAAAAAAGTGCTCTTCTTCTAGTCTTTCAGGTGAATTTTGGAATATTGTTTCACAAGGAAGATTAATATCACTCGGCGTGTGTGTGTTTTTGTGTGTCATCCTATCGAACTTCCGTGTTCCATCTCTCTCGACTGTGTTCAAAAACCCGACTTTGAATGATATTGATATCGTATATTCAATGCTTCCAGTTTAATTAAATAACTTGTAAGAAGGAGGAGAAGTCGAAAGTGTTCAGGTAAGCAAAGGTTTTGTGTATTATAGACAAGGTAGAAAGTGATCTCTGAATATACATGGCTTGTGTGTGTGTGCTTTGACTTCTTTTAGACTGGGATGTCCCCAAATTGAACATACATTTTATATTAGACAGAGAGACGAAGAGAGAGAAAGAGAGGGGTAGACCCTAATCTACGAATCGGATTTTGAATTATTTAGTTTTACAGAAGACGTCCTAAACGTTGACTGTGCAGTTTAATTGAGGATATAATTTTTGATCCTGTACATTCGTTTTTTTACTACCAATCCATATAACCATGTTATACACAGTAGAGCCGTATTTATGACTACACACAGTCTACACCATTAGGGAATCTCATTGTGCATTAAATGAGAGAGAGAGAGAGATGTGTGTGTGTACGTACATGGCGTATAAAATAAAAGACGTGGCAAAGGTCCATCACCATTCAGTGTCGTTTTACTATTGTGTAAAATTACCCAAAGAAGAAGAGAGAAGAGAAGTGAGGAGGTTTAGCCAAACTACTGTGTGTGTACAATGTGTAGGAGACAGAGAAGAATAGAGTCTGTGTAATAAATAAAGGAAGAAAAGTAAAGGAAAAGTTGAGTAAAACTCGGTGGGTCTCCATCTACACTACTCACTCTACTCTACTCTTCATTCCTTGCCTTGGAGTCTTCTTCTCGATAGCCCCGTCGATAGAATAGATGAACCATGTGTGCACGCAATGCAACATGTTTGTTTTTACGAGTCCCGATCCTATTTCCAAAACTCGGGGTTTTGTTTTCCCTCCTCCTCCTCAAAACAGAGAACAAGAAGAAGAAAGAAGGAGAAGACGGAAGAGAAGATGAAGAGGAGATGAGTGAGTTGAGAAAAACTCGTTTTTAAAGGCTAACTACACATTCACATCTCTACACACACACATGAAGTGTCTTGTGTCTTATCAATCTATAAGAGTTATTGGATATTCTGAGCCTTGAGAAGTTGAGGAAAACATCTTCAAAAAGTTGGTAGTCCTCCCAAAGTACTTGCTCTCTACTCCCTTCTTCTCTCTCTTTCTCTGTAGGTAATACTGACTAATATACCCGAGAGTAAAATAAGTAATTTGGAGCGCTTAGCTCCTGCAAGTGTGTGTGTTCATGGTTCATGGACCTAAATTTTTATATCGTCAGCATAAAAAAAGAAGATAGAAAGAGAGAGAGAGGGGACCATTCTCTGCCTACAGATATACATAAAAAGAATCTTGAGCCTTGGCTTCCAAATTCACAATACAAGCAGTTCAGAAGGCTAATGTTGGGCATTATTTTCGGGGTTTATTTGGATGGAACTGAGAGTGACTGAGTGAGGGAGGAGGAGACTGGAACGGAGTGGAGGCAGCAGAGCGATAAAATATTTAGCTAAATGTCTTCAAGGATATTTGAATTGAAAATATGGAATGGGATGAAAGAGAGAGAGGAAGAGAGAGAAGGATTATTGTGGGAGGGAAGGAGAATTCATTTTCTCCCGTTCCTTCCCTTCCAGTCAACCATGATAAAATAAATGTTCACCAAAGAAGATGGAACTCAATTGCCAAAAAGTTTTCCCTTTCAAACTGGCTCTATCTCCTCCTTGTCCGATATTGACTCTTGTGAACTTCTTATCCTCCTCCTCCGGTCATGCATCATCATGTATTGTCACACACATATTTAATATTTTCCTGAAAACTCCTGTCATTCTCTGAGAGAGAGAGAGAGGAAGAGAGAAGAGTAGAAACTAAATAGATAAAGAAAATTTTCCCCTTTCCTCATCACTACTGTCCAACAAGAGATGAAATATAGGATGATGACAACAGTCATCCACATTTATTTTTATGGCCTCGTGGTCTTGATAGTAAACATGGTCTCAGTTTAACTACGACACTGTGCATAAAAGCGGCCAAAGAAAAAATTTCCTCACTCTCCACTCTTCTCTGTCTTTCGTCATCATCTCTATTTGTATTGTACACGGAGGTGCATGCCCAGAGTAGAATAAGGAGACAAGAAAAGACAAGGCTACAGCAAACAGCAGCAGCGAAGTTTGGGTTGTGTAGAAATTTTCTGCTCTGCTAATTTTTCAGAACTTTGTTCGACCCAACCACCACTAAAGTGTCCAACCATCATCATAAAGCATCTTCATCTTGGTCGTCTCCTCCTCCTCCTCTTCCATTCCCTTTTGTCACACCTTACTAGATTTTCGTCTGAAAAGATGATATAGAGTTGCAACTAAACAAAGATGTATTATTCTAGAGAGAGAGAGACACACACAGAGGGAAGATTGTATGTTGAGTAGCCCTCAGCAAGTAAGCTGTATGACTGTATAATAATATAATGTGAGGGAAAAGAAGAAGCCTCAGCTCTCCTGTCCCTTAATCTAAGATTTAGTGTAACTTTGAATATAGAGACAGAGAGGAGAACCAGCTCGAATTGTTGTGCGGCTTTTTCCATAGCTCAACTCTGGGTATGCTGGGCTGTGTGGACTAAACTACTTATAAAAATGTAGACAATGAATTTTTGTACAGTGGAGATGAAAGAACAATTCTTTGATCCACATTTTTACTGTTCTGTGCGTCTTCCCTTTATTTGTGTGTGTGTGTTCCAAGTTTACAATAAAGACTTGGAAGACGAAGACTGGGTAAAAGTAAAATGGCTTTATGTGAAAAGTTCGTGTGTGTGCATACATCTATTGAGTATTGGAGAGGAGAGGAGAGGAGGCACACTCATTTTTATTTCAAGATGGAAAATGTTTAAAGGCATGGGTTAAATACTTGTAACCGGTGCCACTCCAGGTAGTACTACTAGAGTAGAGTAGTAAGTAAGTAGAAGTGGAGGGAGAAAAAGGAAAAGGGAAAATGAAAGGAAGAGGAGGGAAGGAAAGGGAATGCAGGTTTTTTTTCTGAATTTATTTACGAGCCCACGGGAGGAGAACTTCATTTTGTTGTTGTGTGGAAAAGTGCATTCAGTGTAAGATGCACGTATACCTATATACGAAAGTGTAAGTCTCTTTGTTAGGAAGGGAACTAAAATTTTTATTTATATATTTGGTTTGGTTACTGAGTGTGAGGAGCTATGTTCTCTGGAGTCTCTCTCTCTTGGTTCCCCCTATCGTAATTTCTTTTTACACGGTACATTTCCGGTCTGAGAGGAGAGAAAGAGGAGGAGGGGGACGGCGGGCTGCCCAGAGTGTAGCGACGACCTGTTTCCTCTCTCTTCCCCGGCTTCTTTTGGTTGGTTCAAGGAGATGAGGATATTGCAGTCATCGCTCGAATAGAACGAAAGGAGGAGAACGGGAAATTCCCGTCACGTCAAATGGTCATCACTTTTTTACCCACTCACCCATTTGTACACAGTTGCATAGGGCAATGTGGAACGTGTGTGTGTGTGCATTTCATAGTACGGTAGTGCACTATGCAGGACAGTGTATGTGTGTGTGAAATTTGTCCTTGGCTTTGACTCTGCCCTAAAACCCACACACACAAGATTGATGTGAGGTTGTAACTCGATAATATTTTATTTTCTACCTGTCCTCTTCCCTCCCTCCTCTCTCTCTCTCTTTGTGTGTGTGTTGTCTGTGTGAAGCCCATAGTGTGTTTATGATCATGTTGATGATAATGAATGATGATGGACTCGGACGTGGGACCATCAATGAACTCCTCTTTCTCACTCTCTTCCCCTCTCTCTATCTCTACAAAGTTTTGGATGTAGTGGTAGGTCGGTGGCAGACACTGTTTCCATGATAATTACACATTCACTGTCAGTGTGTCATGAGAGTGTGTGTGTTTGTGAGGGTGAGGGTGAGAGAGTTTCCCGGATATAACGGAGATCCTCCATTTTGTACAGTGGTTCATCGAAACTCATCAACTTAATTTGATTACCTGTGTTTTGTTTGCCATGTTAATGGTAATAATATTACAATAAAGAAATTACTCGTTTCATCCACCGTTTCACCCTCTCTCTTTTCACACACACACATACAATGTGTGTGTCTCTGTGTGTAGCTGAATAGTAGGGAAAAACTCCTCCTCTTGTTCTACCAAACATCTCCATGCAGAGAGCCCAGTTCCCTACCCGTGGGAAAGCTTAATTTGATTTCATTTTTGGTCTTTTTCAACGTCAGTCCCAGCTACATACTAATGTATAAATGCTTGTTTCAATTCATTCACCCATTCATCTCTCATTCATTCATTCATGACGGACGGACACACACACACATATTTCATATCCCATTTTTATATTCTTATTTTCCATGTGTACAGTTATACTCCATTGAAATGGAAACCCCTTCTTGGGTTCTCATTCAACCTTCACTCTCCCCAACACACACGCACACACACATACTGGTGTATTGAAAGGATGATGATGATATGGTTTTACAAGAGTCCTCTCCAGTCTACTCCAAACCAGAAACGACTTTGGATTGCACGGGGGGAACAACAAAATGCAAAACTATGTAAGAATGTGAACCCCTTTCGCACACACACACACGGAGTAAAGCTTTACCTGGACATTAACAAGAGAGAGAGAGAGAGAAGAGTTGTGTATTGTTCAAAAGTTTCTCCAGAGTTCCTTCCTTACTCTTACACTCTGTCAAGGAATCACTTCATGTGTGTCAAACCTCCCGAAATGGTTCCTACTCACCGAACACTCTCGTCTCTGTCGCTCCTCCTCCTTCTGCTGAGAAAGGAAGACTATAATGTATTCTAATATTAAAAGGGCTCTCCCCTTCCACCTCAGTGATTACCCATCTTGTTACTCCAATCACAACAGAAGAGGACAAGAGAACAGGGGACACGGCACTAGTAGGGTAATGAGGATCTAGAGCTGGATTCTGATTCTCTCCCATCCCCTTTTCTCTTTCTGTGTGTGTGTGTGTTTTAGAGATACTTGCTCATCCATCCACCACCGCCACGGGAGTTTGTCACCGTCGCCATGGATGAAAATCACGAGCAAATCATTTCATGTAGTGTGTGTGTGGACTAGTAGTAGTGTGCCAGGAATGGATGGGTTGAATAAATATTAGCACTAGAGAATGTGTGTATCCTCCTCTGTGGTTTCATGTTCCTTGGTCAATGAGCTGTACCTCCACACACACACACACAAGGCGAACAAAGAGAGAGGGAGAGAGAGAGAGGGAAAAAAGCGGTGACAGTCTCTGTGGGTCGAACCGCGAGAGCCCATGTTCGAGATTCAAATTTCTCAAGCCCAACACCCTTGAGAACACCATCACTACCACTGCTACCATGGCATGAATCCACACACACACGTACATCCCCTCACACACACATATATACTACTATATACTACTCTGGTATTGAAAATGCATTGACTCAATCCGATTCGAATGTTGATTTACAAATAGAATTTTATTGCGGCTTCCTCCCTCAGTCCAGGCTGCTGTATTTCTGTGTGTGTCTTTTTCTCTGTTCGCTGTCTATCTAGGAATTGCATCAAAAATTATAATCCTATAATCATCATAATATTGGAATTGGGAATCATCGTGGGGCCGCGTTCATAATCCCGTCCCCACATTTCCACGTCCCTTTATCCACTCCCTGCCAATCCTGTCCGACGTGAGATTTATTCTTCTCTTTGGGAAAAAGATACGGACTCTTTGTCCATTCATCAGCTACCGTAAATCCTGCCAGATAATCTGGCTCTTCCATCCTAGTCTTCAGTAGTGTCCTCCATTTATTTAAAAATCAGAAACTACTCGGGTAATAATTTCCCTGCATTTGAGAGTGACCATGATTGTTACATGGGTTGTGTAAACATGATTTACGGTATATAAAACTGCATTTGTGTTTTTTTTTAAAAAAAAAAAACGGAGGGTTTCATTCAATGAGTCGTCAATATATTGGAAATCGTTGGAAAGTATTTGAAAAAAATTGAGGAACATCTGGTGTTATGTTTGTGTGTGTGTGTTTGGATTGATGAAATGGTCGTGTGACTTTGACACGTCTGTCCGATTAGTTTTGCCGGGGATGGGAGTCTTTTAATGTCTAATCCAAAGTAGAATATAGATTAATGAAGACAGATCAAATGATAATAATTTAATGAGTGGTGGTTTTTTTCGTTTGGGTTGACTTGAATTCGGATTGTTTGCTTATGCTATGTGCGCTTTATGTTTGGTCCTCCATGAAGAGGAGGAGGAGGAGGATGTAGAAAATGTCTGTCAAGAATTCAGTAGTGTATCATTCGTCATGATGAAGTCAAATAGTTCAATTGGATTTCTCTTGTGGTTTTCCTCTAGGTCTCCCCCAGTCAATCACATTGGAAGAGTGTGTCTTCTTTTGTGTATTTCGGAAAGAAGAGAAGGGACAACCACTGCACAAGGATATATATTACTGGATAAGGGACGAAGAAGAGGAGGACGAGAGTTCTGTACGACAGTTATATCAAGAGTGGAGAAAAAAGATTATTAAGAAAAATGAGCTTAATTGATTCAGCTCACCATGGTGCTCCGTTGGCATCAGAAGAGAAAAGTTTGGACAAGTTGGAAATTGAGATGGAGGAGAAGGAACACATGATCAAGGACACGGACGATGGGGTGAAGACTAAACCAGACACTCCAAAAACAGAGAAATCAAAAAAAGACAAGGAGGATGAAGGAGGGAACAAAACTCCGAGACGACCCCTACTCAATATTAAAATTCCACAAATTCTTCGAAAACGATCCAAAGAAAGACCACCGGAAAAGGTACAATAATACTTTATACATTTATTTCCCCTCACAATTCCCTCTCATAAATTATTTGGTCAGGAGAAAGAGGGAGGGAGAGGAGGAAAATGTACGAGGAGCAAGTCGTGTCATGACCTTTCACATAACTTTACTACTTTTCCTTTCATTTTTTCCTCTTCTCTTCTTATTACTGACTGGGGAATACCTGTCACTTTCTTGTATATTCCATGAGTCACCGCCACTTCCCCTCCCTCATCCCAAGTGTCTGTAGTCTCCTCCCCAACACATCTGAATGGATTTTCCCTTCTCCCTCTCTCTCCTCCTCTCTCTCTTGTTAATCACAATTTATGTACAATCTTATCATTTGTGTCTACTCTAAGACCAAATTTACAACTCAGTCAAAATACACAAGAATATCATGTTCGGAGGAGATATTTTGTAGAGCTACAGTAACTATTATTACTACCATTGCAGTGTGGCAATGACAGTCTTTCATGATCCTCTCTCTTGCTCGCACATTTAAATTGAGCCTAATTTAAAGGGAGACAGTGGCAGAGGAGTAAAGCCCAACTTAAGCTCCTTCTTCATTCCCCCGCTTTCAATTCATGTTCCATTTCTTGGATACATGTTGTCTTTTGTTGGCTTATTATGAGATTAAGTCAAAGTCTAGCCCAGGGAAGGAAGGAGGAAGGAAAGTCTTGAGGAAATAAAGTCAAAGGAGGATGAAGAGCAGTCAGGGAATAAGAGCAGCTGGAAAAAGTTGAGGGATTTAAGATTTAAGATTATCAACATAAATATACATAGTTTTTTGTGTACACACAAACAGAGAGGAGAGAACATGTATACATGTAATATTATCGACTCAACATCAAGAAAATAGTGAGTCAACCACACAAGCTATTTGTCATCTCTAATAAATTTCAATCATTATCAAGCCTCAGGAAATTGATTATACACATTTCTCATGTACTCCACATATCCTCTTTACCCACTTTGCCTCTCTGTGTTAATAGCCTTCACCTTTAAAGGACTTTAAATGGCAAAGCACACACACACACTGTGTGTGTGTGTGCTTCCAACAAGTTGTTGAACAAAATCTGGATAATTTTTTGTGTACACACACACAGGCGGCTGATTTGACTGTCAAACATAATAGGCGGAAAATATTTGACCTCATTTTGACGTCCCCTAATGTCAACCACGATAAAACGTGATTCGGAATCCAAAGTTGTTTTTTGTGGACAAAAATTCAAGATCAATGTTGTGAACAGAACAATTCAGAACATGCATGTAGATTATTGATCTTTTTGTGGTGGAAATGGAATTAAGGAAATGAACGCCGTGTGTGTGTAGCATATAATACATTAAATATTCTCAAATTCATTGAAACATGGTTAGTTAATTTGTGGTCAGGGAGGATAGAGGATTTTTGTAATAACAATTTTTTGCATCTGTGTGTGTCTCTCTCTATCTCTTGTCCCTCTTTGTTTGTGTTGATGTTGAATTTTTTAATACAGAAATGATTTAGTCCCATCCTCAATCCTTTCTGAAAAAAATGTACACATACACACACACACACACGCAGGCAACAACCTGAGAGAGAGGGAAGGGGAGACTTTGACTCTGCTTTGTTGAAAAAAAGTTGAGAACATAAACAAACAAAAAGGACAAAGAGAGGCAGAAGCAGAGGCAGAGGAAAAAAAAGATGGGCGAACATAATGTTGAAATTCAATTTTTGGATAAGGAATGAAAAGAATGAAAAAGATAAAGGTAAAGAGAGTGTCGTCCTCGTCATCAATGTATTTAGAAAACTTTGTGTGTACAATGAGAATAAAAGTATAAAAAGATGTCTCTCTCTCTCCTCCATTGGGAAAGGTAGACACAGGGAAGATGACAAATCGTGGTTGACAATAAGATCTTTTTTTACCTAATTTGAGTCAGCTCATACTTAACCTACATTATGACGGGGGGAGGCTGTGTGTGTGTTTTTGTATGTAAACAGTGTGAGTCCAGATTGTGGGAGAAAGATGTGGATTCCTTATAATACTACCTACTACTCTAGTATTATTATGTCCTGCTAAGCGGAATGAGAGAGAGAGAGAGGGAGAGAGAAAAATGATTTGTCCACAGAGTATGTTGGGATCCATTTTATTAATTTCCTAAAGAGGAGCCATGTCACAAAAACGACACACACACACACACACACAGAAAAGTTTGCTGTGTTGTGACTGTGTGGCTGGGTTTTTGGAAGAAAATCTCAACAAATTTGTACAATACTTGGTACACTTAAAAAATATGTATTTATTTTGTAGACATGAGAAGTGCTCGGCTACATTTCCTCATTTAAAAATACCAAGAAAAAAAATGTCAATTTTTTTTCTTCTGAGGATCCTCATAAACTTGGAGAAAAGGACATGTGGGAACCCAGTAGTGAGAAACCCATTGGATATGTATATTTTAGAGGGAAGTTGACAGAATGGAAATAAAGTTAGAGCACTCAAGTACATTTTCCTCAAGAATATTCTCCTTTCCTTCCACTCATCTCACTATTTGTCGTTTCTTTTTGTACACCCTGGATCTGTTGACAGTGAGTTAGTACGTGCGAATAACGGTGTGAGAAGACTTATACCTTACTCTCTCTCTCTCTAGTCTAGTAGAGGAGTTGTAGTAAATGATTATATTACCGTAAAAATCTTTTGGATACTGCGGGATGAGATAAATCTTCGTACCACTGGGAAATTTAGTGGGGTCTACACACTACACACTACACACACACAGATGAGTAGATGAGTCGAGGCTTGAGAAGGATATTAGTATTTGAACACGTTCACATATTTTTGAGCTGGTGAATTATTATTGTTCATCGGAGTAATAAAATAAATTTTCCCCTCTCTCTCTTCAGTCATCTTCATCTTCGTTCGTATGTAGATTGCTTGATTCAAAGGAGTCGGAGAGAGAGAACGGTTTTCTCAATCCCTCACGAATATTGTTTAATTTGCTTGCATTTAATCTCTTTCTGTGTGCGTGTGTGTGTTCCGTCTGCACTCGTATTATTTTTCGTGCTGACGGTGCTGGTGGTAAATGAATAATTGTTGCCACTCTTTAATGACAGTAATATTGTGCCTCTCTCCTCTCCTTGTTCTTCACAGTTAAACACTCATCCTACAAAAGTTTGACACTGACATTCTTCATGTAATTATTTATGTTTTTTCTGGCTCTCCTTTTTTTCTTTTAAAAAAGTAATTTTGTGATGAGAGGTGGATGTTGATTGTTGTTCTAGCTGCTGTTGTTGTAGCACATGATGATAATACAGTATGGGCATGGTAAATGGTGTAAACGTGATTTAATTCGTTAGTAACAGTGAAATGAGAGAGGGAGAGAGAGACAGAGATAAGAGGGGAAGAGGATTAAAATTCAAAACTCACATTAGGTTTAATGAGTACTCGGTTTCTTTTTTTTGTGAGACACAGAGATGTGATACTCTTGCCTTCTTGCATTTCCCCCTTGTCAGTCACTCACATTTCATTCATTATTTACAATTGGATGTAGGGGAGGAGGAGGAGAAGAAGAAGAAGAAGAAGAAGAGGGATGGACGTATTGTTTGTAATCTGCAGAGAAGGATTCGTGCGAGGGAATTGGGAGCTTTAGACACATGATTACTCTTCAAAATAATATGAGATGGCTAATTTCTTCATTTCAACATGATCATCATGATGTCTTGAATAGAAATAGAGCTCTTCTTCATACTTTTACAAGTGTACACAGATTCACAAACAACACAGGCATATTTTCCATACAAGGGAATTTAGGTACTCACGAGTTGATTTTGAATCGACTGCATTAACTGCATGGCAGCTGCAGTTTGCACACACCGTCCTTTTCTCTCTTTCATGATCTTCCTTGTAGGATAACTGGGGAACATGCTATAATTGTGCTGAGTTGAGTGAGATGAGGAAGAAGATAAAATTGGTGGCGGTGGTGTTAACCATTCACAATTTATGATTCTCCCCATCCACACACACACACTGTTCGGTTGTGTGTGAGAGTGTAATTTAGGATCGTAGAGACAGGACAGGGAGAAAATATGTTGTTTACTTACCCTCCATCCCATTGTTGTAAGATGAATGAGCAGATTATGGATAAGAGAATGATGAAGCCTTGTTGTCCACATACACACAGAGAGAAAGAGAGAGAGGAGATACAGATACATACACCCAGGAGGAAGAAAATTGTACACATTTTTGTTTGTAATTATTAAATTGCATGTCAAATTCGTTTAATTTATAAGGAGACGGTCAACACGGCTCATTTAATTTCTTTATACTCCCAGAGCAACACTGTCCGCCTCCCATTGTCCTCCAATAATCTGTATGTGTGTGTACTTATTATCATAGAATGATTATGAAAAAATTGGTTCAAAATTTTGGGGCCAGTTAATTTTGACGTGGTAAAACAACACATAGTTAACTTTTAAGCTTGAGTACGCTACACTCCGTGTAATGTACATGACTCAGAATCAAAAGAGGAGGAGAGATTCTTATCTTGTCCGAAGTACATGATTCTGTTTTAATAGCTCTCTCTCTACACACACACACGTACATCCAATAGATAGATAATGCAGTTTGTAATACGAAGCTACTAAAAGAGTTTTCACGCAGTGTAAGCCGAGATTTTTCCCTCTCTCTCTTTTCTCCCTTGTTACTCTCCCAAACATTAAATCTGGTTTAATTAACGAGCAGCTGTGTCTCTTTCCCCTTGTTGTGTGTGTGTGTGTGAGGTCCTTTGTGAACCATGTCCTCGTACTGTAAACTACCTTCTTTACGAGGGGACTTAACAAGTAGTTAACAAATATAGACTGGGAGAGAAGTACTACACACGCATTTTGTTTTAGTATTCCGAAGGAGGCAAGGATGATTTGAGGGTGAAAGGAGTTTTGTCTAATTAAATTTGAGACTAATTAAATACAAATTGTATGGAAAGGAAGAGGTGAGTGGAGAGGTGTGTTTTGAAGGAGGGAAAAAAGTATTTAATTGAGACACAATGAGTTAATACCCAAAATTGTATTAGGACTTAATTGTCAATAAGAGTGTAATTGGGACAGAGTCGGAGGAGAAGACTCCTTTGATAAATTTGTACTTGTAAATGTGGCGTGTGTTTGTGACTAATAAAACGAATTATGTTTGATGTCATTCTGTCCCAACAGGACAAGGATGGAGAAGAGGAGAAGGGGAAGGCAGACCAAGGGAAGACAGAGAAAGAAGGATTGACGACGACGACAGAGGATGAGCCGAAGGATGTTGTGGTGACTCTGCCTGCGGACAATGATTCCAGTTTTGTGACAGTCAAAGATACTATTGAGAAGGACAGACCGTCGGAAGCTTCGTTCCTGTCCTCCTTCTCAACTCCTAAATGGCCCAATTTTCGTCGTGTTTTCAGCTTCAACCGGTCCACCCCCGTCACCATGGCTGTAGATCTGAAAGTAAGTAGTGCACACGCATAATTTACTCTCTCTCTTTCTCTTTCTCCTATCCAGTCCAGTCATTTTTACTAGTGCACTGACAAACACACTGTCTTTCAGACACGTACTCAAAAAATTTTATTATGATATAAAACAAACTCTCCATGTTCCTATGGAACGGTTCAACCACAGAGCATACAATTCTAATCTGTATGATTATCCTATTGTAAAATATATTATCTTGACTTCTGTCCTCCTCTTCTCTCTCTCTTCTTCCAACCCCTTCACCCTTTTGATCCTGCTCTTGCTTACCCCAACTTTATTACGCTGAGAGACCAATTTTCATCGTCGTAGAATGTAATTTCTTCAACATTCAGCCGTGACACTCAAAAAACGTTTGGATTATGAGCAAGTCATGACTCCTCATTCTGTGGAAGGGTCCCAATTCTTAGCAGGACTAAAGTACTTTTGTAGACACAGGAATGGAAGGGAGAATAAAAAAGAACATTCATTGGCCACTGCAATTGACACTCTGAATTGATTTATAGTGGAGAGTCAATGAGAGAGGGGGAAAATTCTGGGTATGTGTGTAGAAAGAGAGAAATATAAAATTTGGATATGTGTGTGTGTGAGGGACACACGTACACAGTACACAGTAATATTTTATGTGGAATACAGATATTTGGATTAGGAACATAGTTCCCCACTTGCAATCTTTCCGTAAAATCATTTTTCTATGTACAATAGTTTAATTCCGAGATGGATTCGCCTGTCCATTCCCAACACACACACACACACATAGCACACACTACTACATGTATACGGCAGTCCATTATTTATTCCTCTTTATACCATCTTACATCACATCCTTCCTTCATACATATATTCCATTTATATTTATGATCCCACAAGTGTGTGCCTCTGCCTGTGTGTGCATATAGCCTTGCGTGCCTGTCCTTTCCCTCACTCTATCATCATCATTTATGGTCATCCTCATCATCATTGTACATAATTGTGGTTTGGCGAAAGGAGGCTTTCCCTCCAGTAGAACATACACAAGTTGCAGTGGTAATAATAGAATTATGTAGTTAATTCAAATGATCATACATCATGCTATAGATTAACATCCAGTATTCATTTAGAACGAGGGAGGAGGAGTGTAGAGAGATAAGAGTTTTCCCCAAAAAATTTATTATTACACATCATCATAACTATCGTAGTGGGATATACCACCTTACGTGTGTATCCGATCACGTGGGCACACACACACGCAGAACAAGGATGACCCAGAATGGTTGAAAATATTACATTATATATGTCAGAATGTCAGCTGTAAGATTTTGTGGATGACAATCAATTATTTTCCTTCTATTTCTCCCTTCATTTCCCCAGAATTTTTGGCTGATCATTCAACATCTGAAGACCACACCATGTGATCCATTATGTAGAATTGTCTTGGTTTAAAAGAGGAAGGGAGGGAGGGAAATGCCTTGTTTCAATCTCATTTCAGTCTCACTTGTACAATGTGAAATTAATTTTTGGGAACAATTCAGAAAGAGAGTGAGAGGAAGATGACGATAGGAGGGAGGGAAGAGGATGGTTATGGGAAATAGGTTTTTGTAGAGAAAAAGCCGGAAAAAGGGTTGAGGAAATCTTATAAAATATTCATGGAGGACAAGGATGGCACACATAGTCGGTAGTTCTCTACAGCTTTATACTAAAGAGAGAGGTGGAGAGGGAATTGTTCTTGGGAAGCCGAGAAGGAACATCATGTCCGATAAATCTCACAGTTTAAGAATTCCAACTTGGATCCTCCATGTGAAGCTGAGAACTCCATCCTTGTACACCGAGTTTTTTTCCTCATCATGATAATAAAGACAGAGATAGTGAAGTGAGAGACAAAGAAGAGATGCATGGAAAGAATAGAGATAAAAATTTTCCCATATATATTCTACAGCAGTACAAGTGTACAGGGGGAAAAGAGGACTTCCTACACACACATTAATTTCCCCTTTGGTTTCCAACGCGGCGAAATAATCTTCAACTTTGTAAATTAGATTGCGTATTGCCGTGAAGATGACAAGGAAGAGAAAGAGTATTTTTTACACCATCATCACACATCTCTTTTGAATTCTCACTGTTCTCTCTCCGTGTGCGTGTGTGTGTGTGGTGGGTGAAGGTGTGAGTTTTTGGAATGCAAGGCACAAATTTACACCACCAATTATTAGATCCACGTGGCCCTCTTTATCTCTCCTCCTTTTATAAAGACACCGTACAAAGTAATGAATACATCACCTCTTTTAATAATAAGCCCTGTCTCTGTCCCTTCACTCCCTTATTATCACGACAGTGCCTGTGTGTGTCTATGAGAAGAAGAGAATATTGTGCGTAATTTGGTGGTCATATTTTATGTCATTTTACACATTCATTACTCACGAAGGGAACGACACACGGGATGAGGATAATAAATATCACGCCATTTTTTTTATTTTTACTAACTTGGTTCCTTTTTTACTCATCTCTCTTTTACATGCAAACATCACAACAGAAGACACAACACAGGAGAGTCTTTGAAAGGTTGGTCTTGAAATTAAAAGTGGGGCCCGCAAATTGACTCACTCTGGTATCATTAACTCTGGTGTCTTTGTCATTTGAGAGTGAGTTATCCAAGTCATTTATTTTCCCATCATACAATTTGTCTGACACACAACATCAAGAAGGATGGAGTCTATGACATACTCTCTCTCTGTCTCTGTTGGGTTAATTGACAGTTAATGCAAATTGTACAATATCTGTGGGTGATTATTTTTCATAACCAAGTGTGTCATGTATGAAGGTGAAAATCAGTGGGTTAAACTTGGCATGGAAGAGTTGACAGAGGCTGAGATAGACAGGATTTATTTCCCTGTTGAGACATGTTCTTTAAAAGGGTGAAAAGTGGAGTCAAGTTGTTGTGTCGTCTCCCTTTTATATAAAAATGATTCTACACTCACTAGATGTAGACTAGACTTTGTAGGGAAGATCATGGAATCGTCTAAATAGACCCATCTTCTTTCTCTCTTTCTTGGGTCACACGCGAATGCATAAAAAGAGTGGCATGACGACGAGGGTTACACATCCACTGGAGTGTGTGCCAGTGTGTCTAGTGTTTTTTTGTGTTGTTGTGTATAAAATACCGACTACATTTCAGGACTGAAATGCATAAACTTCTCTCTCCCTCTTTCTTCCTTTCTACTTTTTTTCTTGTACTTGAGATTGTGTAGAAAATATATTTTTGTCTGTTTCTCTCTCTCTCTCTCTTGACTTGAGCTCCATGAGTTTGGAGTGGATAGACGCAGAGGGAGTCGTCAAAAGAAGAGTGAACAACAAATTAAAGTCTCTTTTCTTCATGGCGGGTCTCATTCTTTCTGAATGTGTGTGTCTGACACACAGGGAGACAAGTATTATGAACGCATTTCTCAGCCAAGACAAGTTGACTGTTAGGACTGTGAGTACATGGGATGAGGAAATTATTTTATTCTCTCTGTTTTTTTTTGTGATCCCCTCAGGATCCACGGGTGGAATCATCTCAACCAACGTCTGTCACCGTAGACATACCTGACGAGACTCCTGTACAACCAGAAACCCAGTCAGAAGGATTGACATCAACCGAGAAAGGAGGAGAACCAGGCACACCATCCAAGGAGGAAAAGAATGGCAAGGGAAAGACTGAAGGGGGGAAACATTTGTTTTCCTCAACCTCTTCTGACAACAATTCCCTCTTCACTCCCATCATCCGACTTTTTCGACCCAAAACTACAAAAATCTTTCAGGTAGTCAATCAACTTTCTCCCTCATTCTAAATTACACATCCCAGTCTCCACATTAACATCATTATTTTTAGCACACTCTCCACAAGTTTTGCATTTGTGTTTTGTTGGTTTCTCTCTCTGTGTATCAAATTTCAAAGTCCAGAATCCACATCAACACAGAGAAATGCACATTGTCATGAGTCAGAAAGGAAATTTAATCGAGGATACATTATTAAAGTAATGAGAGGATTGTGCAAAAACATACACGCTGGGATGAGGTTGAGGAGAAAATTTGGTAGAGAGATGTAAATTAATAGTTAGGGACTGTGTGTGTGAAAAGAAACTCAATTTACTGCCTTTTTTAATTCAGTTTGTCCTCTACTCCTTTGCAATTTGTCTCAATATATACACAGTCGACTTAAATGTACAGAATTAAACACTGCAGCTCCCTACATACGAATAAAATCATGCAGGATACATGAAATTAATGATCATTTCTCCACACACACACACATGCACTGGAGTTAAGAATTAATAAAATACATGACATGCCATTTGGCTCGACACGCAAAATACAAATCACTTGTACACAATTAACAGAAATACATGGAGAACACATGCAAAAGGACAGCACAACTCTCGAATTAGCTGCACAATTGTATAATATATGTGATTGTCCGGAGGGACCAAACCCCAAGAGTTGTGACACATTCAATTCATGGACAACAAACGTTGCTCTGCAAAAAACTCAGCTCGTCTCCATAATTATTATTATTATTAAATGGACAATGGTTATGTACCTAAATGTTGGACATGCATACTTGAGTGTCTAACAAGGGAGGAGAAGAGAAGGAGAGGAAATGAAGACTTTGTTAACTCACTTGGCTATTCTCCTCATGACTGGGTTACATGACACATGTAATACATTTAGTTGTCTCTGTGTTAAAAGAATAGAGATGAGAGTAGTCAGGATGCCAAAATGATGATATCTTGAGTTAAGCCTCACATTCTACATTTTACTCTATTATATCTTCATAAATTTACACTGCACTGGGTTATGCTAACAAGTTGGCAGTCGGCCGCCACCTCCCACTATCCACAGTGTACATACAGTACAGTAGTTGTACAAAATACCATTTTTTCTAACAGAGGAGTTCATCTCTCTATATTATAATGTATGGCTATCCTGTACCAGTATCTATCTCCTCTCTAATCCCTTGATGATGATGAAGAGAGTTGATTTTTTAATTAACTCTCTATCATCTTTCAGGCTTCAATGAAGCCGAAAACCAAATACCAAAATGTAACTTTCTCGACGTTCCCTCCCTCCTCTTCCTCTCCTCCGTCATCTGGGAAAGAATTACAGGATAGAGAGAGAGAGAGAGGGAGAGAAAGAGGAAAAAAAGTTTGGCTGCAGTAACGGCTGTTCCATACATACAGTAATCTAGATAACAGTGTAGAGTGTAGTTTGCTAATTTGATGTGTAAACTTTTTGGCAGTATGTAACACTTTACTCGCTCACTTGATTAAACTTCCACCCTCCTTTGTGTGTGTGTTCTGTATGTGTACAGTACATAGTATGCACCACATCCATCCGCCCTCCTTGATCTTTTGTCGAGATTAATGAATAGGTAATGCACAATTACTTAGTTGTACTTTAACCAAGAGGAGAAACCAGGGTTTGAGGTACGAGGTACTCAACAACACAAATATGTTTTTAAACCCCAAGTCTTTTCAGAGGTGAAAAGGTTTTCCTACACACAGTAAAGAATTCTTTAACAGTAATTCAAAAGAAGATCTTAAGATTAAAAGGCTCTGATTAGAATTTTAATTACAAAAAAATTTCATTCTTGATTTCAAATTGCCGTCGTCTTCTCCATGTGAGAATGACATGACGTAAAAAAGTATTTAAAATTTTATTTCCACATTTTTGTTTGCTTACATACACATCCTTTTGTTGTAATTTTGACATGTCGTATTATTTATGCACTCTTCTTTACAAAACTATTTGGAGTAGAATCAACTCCAGAGTGACAGACTTTTTGTTTGTCTTGTATCTTTTTTACGCAAATGAAATGAACATGTCTTTCTCATGGAAAAAACCCGGTCACTCTCGTGTCACTCTCATCCTTTCTTTTACACATTCCCTTTTTTGAAAGGAAACAAAATAGAACGAGATTTGAGATGAAAAATATACATTTGATTGACTATACAAAAAAATGTAAAGTTGGATGGGAGACAATAGACATATTTTCTGTAGAACATGTCAAGTCGTCAACATTCAACATGTTTCTCTTGTCTTGTTTTCTTGTTCTTTTCTCCTCCTCCTTCCAGGCACAAAACCTGACATGATGAATCCATGTTTTTGTGAGGAAGAGAGTGTGGTATTTCGGAGAGTCTTGTAAATGTAAAATAGAAGTGTAGAGGAGGATGTGAAATGGGGATGTCATGGATGAGTAGTGAGTATAAATATCCATTCGCGCGGAAAAATTCTTAAATATATGTGCATTTTTATTCCACACTCTCGAGGAAAGTCTTCACTAATACGAGGATTTATGGAATCCTTCCATACAAGTACAAGTATACCTCCGCAGAATTCCTCCGAACACACACACACACACACACACACACACACACAACAAGTAGTAGGAGGGAGAAAGACGTCAAGGCACTTTAAACTTTGTTGAACGATGAGCCGACGTTTACATTACCGTATACTCGGAAAAGAAAGTCAGGGGACAAGTACACACCGGAAATTGAGAGTGAAAGTATTTCGACTGCATTTGTGAGAATATGGGGGAAATGTTTATGGACACGTGACATGTTACGAGGCCCTCGTGTATACGTGTGTGGATGTAGACTGGAGGGGGACATTGTACATGTATTTATTTTCGTGTGGACGAAAATTTTTGAACAGAGAGAAAGAGTGTGTGTGTTTGTTTAGGTGGGAGAGACGATGAAAGGACTTGTGTTGTCATTATTAGAACTCTTGCCTTGTCTCAACAACATTATTTCTAGGAAGGAGACGAGCTTTACGTTTCGTATATATGTATAAACTCCAATACACTTGTGTATTTAGTTTCTACACTACAAGGATGAGAGATGAGGATGTATTCTTCCTAATTTTAGCATCTCCTATCCATCTTTTTGTTGTTAAAAATAACTAAATAGAACTTTGGAAAAAAAGAACTAATTAAATTTTTAAGAGGGGAAGGAAATGGGGAACGAGAACGAGAACGAGAGAAGAGGAGTTTAATGTAGGGTAAAAAAGAATTTTGTTCGCTGCCAATTCCAATACAGTCTTCCGTGTGGTAGTCTAGGATTGTGGATCCACTAAAATCGATCAGGAAACACATTTTAATGTACGAAAAAAAGAGAGAGATTCATTTCCATCGTTTCTATTCTATTCACAATAATTTTGTCGAAACCTTTACATCGTTTTTCATTGGAGGATCAGCTGGACATTTTTTTAAAACCCGATTTAGTGACTTCTCAGTTAAACTAGTGAACTGTTACTCCTTTTCAAAATGATTTGAAGATGAATTTGAAAAATTAAAGAGTTCATCATTTCGATCAGACATGATTCAGGAATCAGAACAAAAATCAAGGTAGACTGTTGATGTAGTGGTGGTGTTGAGGTGAGATCATTATTCTTTATCTTCTTAACGACATTGACCAACAAATAAATTGAACAGACTCTACTCCACAATCAGACCAGTTGCACACACACACATACAACTTGTTGATGTAATGGACTTTGTGTTTTTTGAATTAACACGGATTTGTGCAAATGCAAAACACATCTTTCTAATTTTTTTGCAACGTTAAACATGTGTCACGCTCACACGTTCTCCTCCTCTTCTTCTTTATTTTACGTGTGGTGACTTTTTTCCCCTCCTTGTGTGTGTTTGCCTGTTTCTCCTCAGTCCTCACTCCCAGCTGAGTCTTTGAAGATGAGAAGGGACAAAAAATGGAAGATGAAGGAAACTGTGTTAACTGTGCTCATCGGAGAGGAACAAAGTTATTACATACAAAGATGTACATGATACGTGTGTAATGTCTGACTGTGGAGATGAGTATATTTTAAAAAACTAAATTGTAATCATGTCAATCGTATAATATTTATATTATAATACATCACCACGAAAGCCACAAACCAATTGCAAAATCTGTGGTGTGCACACATAAACAGATGGACTAAATAGCTAAGTAATTTTTTTCCATTGTTCATGCAATTGTCTGTACAAAATCTTAAAGACTTTGAATGTAGTTGCACTTTTACAAAAAGGGAATTCCTTACAGAATGCTAGAAAGATTTTTAAAACATTTTAAAATTTTCATGAACCCAGCTGTGTGTCAATGTCACGGTCAATCCTGTTTGTTTACAAATGGAGTCTTCTTTTAATAATCATTTTTTATGGTGGCTGTAAGGAGGAAGAGAAAGGTGTTCTGGCTTTTAGGAATTGTCAAGATGCACACAGTCGCAGGCAGACACGCACAAAGTAGAGAAAGAGGAAGTTTAGTTGAAGGAAGAAGAGTATAAAGAAATAATAGTAGAGGAATGATGATGATAATGTTGATGACATGTTGTTTGTACAGGAGAAGGATTTGGAGTCTGTGGAAGTTGCCACTGAATTATTAGACAAGAATAATAAACAAACTGACGATAATAATGGGCTACACAAGACAGAGCAGAAGAGTCCCGTGATGGAAGGACAAAGACCCGGACAACCAGACCAACATGACGGAGAAACAAAAATTTCTCCCAAACATGAAAACAAACTCTCGTCAGAGGTAACTTTTCCCTTGTATTTCTCCACAATAATAAAAAAAATTTAGAAAAAGGAGACATGGGGGATCTCTTCTCCTCTTTTTATATTTATATTACACAAATCTCTGTATTAGACTCTACTGTGTAGAAATGTAGACGTAGTTTGGCCTTTACCTCTATCAAGTAAAAAATTTACCTTTTTTTTGTTCCAAAAACTCTCTTTCCTCTCATAGTATAACGTTGAGTGTGTGTATCCCCACCATAATCATAAAACTGTATAAAAATCTACATGGAAATTTTTTAACTGCTTCCTCACCATCCCCCAGTCAACCCTTGCCCTGTAGTACAGAATCTCATATCTCTATCCTGGTTTTTAAAAAACTATGTAGTCTGTACATACCCGCTTGACATTTAAAGAGTGGTGGCACGTGCTGGGAGGAAGTGGAGGATATGATCTATGTATATACAAAATGCACATTATTATTAGTACTAGGGGTAGAGTCTAACTTTGTTAAACTTTCTCATCTGTGTTTCTTTCCCTTTTTTTGTAAAAAAAACTTTACATTCTGTATCTTGTTTCCTCTCTCTCTCTCCCATCCTCATCCTTTCTCAGTGTCCCCTCCATGTGTGTGTCCTCTCTCTCCCTCTTTCTCCAATTCCTGTTCCTGTTGAAAAAGGAATTTTATAAACTTCCGTGTATAAATGTAACTACTATTATCATATGATTAGGCAAAGTTTACATAATCCAGTGTTATCTAAACGAGAGAAAAGTTCTGGTTCTGTTCATTTTAAAAAATGTTTCTTTTTTGTGGGTGGGGTTTTTTTCTCTTCTTTTTGTAGGAAACAGAGACGATGGTTGTTGACGTTAAGAGTGGTGGGGTTGGTGGGGAAAGTAAAGAGAAGAAGAGTAGTAGTAAGGATAATTCACCGTCAAAACCCATTGGACCTCTTTTGTGGAGACAACGATTCACAAGATTGCCTCAACTCAAGTGGATTTGGGTTGGATTCTGTACACTCCTTGCACTCCTCGCGATTATCCTCACCATTACTGCTTTTAGAGCAACCAGGGCTATTGACATTGGAACTCTCATCATCGATGGCAAGTATGTCAATACGATTACTTCGTGTGGACCAGTCCAAGGGTAATTCTATTTTTTTAACTGTCTTCTCTTCATCCCTTTCTCCCCATTCTCCCTACTCTCTATCCCTATCATGGCATGAGATGGCATGGAATGGAGGGTGAGGGAGGGAAAAAAGACAGAAACTTTAATGACCACTTTTATGTCTTCCTCCATGACCGGTCACCCTCCTGACTTTTTGTCCACATGTAATTCTCTTTATTGAGGAACGGCGGATGAAAATGTAAAAAAAGGAAGGGAAAACTTTTACAGTGAATACGTAGTACGTACTGGCCAGGGAGTTTTGATCATCAAAAAATGTTCCCTCTCCTTTTGTCCATTATGTATTTTTTATTTAGGCAATAGAGTGGAGAGATTCGTTCCGAATAATTTTAAACTTGAACCTCTATGTGTACATTGTAGCTCTGTTTTTTTTTGTTGTTATTGTACACTGGATGAAATTTAGCCGTCACTGTCCATTTACTTCGTTTGTTGATGTTCCAGTGCAAACACACAAAAACTGGTACATTCTCCAAAAAGAATTACTTTCCCATTGGTGTTAGTTAATAGGGTGTAATGATGATGATGGACATATACTAAAAAGGGGGGGGGTCAGTGTTGGGTGACGAAATGGAAAGGAAGATGGATGAGGGGAATTGAATTTTATGGAATTGATGCGGGTTCTCTCGTATTTTTTTAATAAAAAAAATATTAAAAATGTGGACAGTTTGGTGGAGGATGGTGGATTTGCATTCCGTTCGATCCCTTATGCCCTCCCTCCAGTTGGAGAGTTGAGATGGAAAGCGGCGAGGACTCATCAACAATTACACCATTGTTGGAATGGGACTTACTACGCTCACAACAATTCAATACCTTGCTGGCAATTTTATCGGAATGGGTCATACGACGGTGCAGAGGACGTAAGTATTATTTTACTAATCCGTAATTTTTTCTTTGTAAAATGTGGGAATTCAAATTTTGAGCAACTGGATATAATTATTTTTAAGTTAATAAGTGAAAATGATTTTTAATTTCAGTGTCTATACCTGAGTGTATTCACGCCCAAAGTCTACTATGATACTCCGCTCCCGGTCGTTGTCTTCGTAGGTGGGGAGTCTTTGGGAGGTTTGTCAATCATCAATCATCTCTCTTTTTCTCTCTTTCTCTCTGTGTGTGCTTCCTATCTCTGCTTTACTCTTGTATATCCCAAAAATGGGCTTTTGATATTTTCCCAGTGAGTAAAAAAATGTCTACTCTTTATGCGGGTTCGACTACTCTATGTATGAATGGAGTGTTGAGCTGAATATTTTATGACTTCCTTTTATTGATTAATAGGGAAATAAAAATGATTCCACCTATCATGACTCACATGGTGTGTGTATGTGTGTGCTGTGTGTGTGTGTGGGATGAAGGGGGAGGTTGAGATTGAGAAAATACATCCTGTCTAACTCCAGCTTTTTCATGAGATATATGTTAGGGAGAGACGTAGTGAGAGAGTGAATTGGAAAATTGATGTTGTCTTGTCAGCTCATATTATTATTATATTAATCCATTTATAGCAAAACATGGGTGGTGGATGTAAGGACTATATTATAATACATGTAGTTTATACATATGTGAGGGACAAAAAGAACAAGACAAATCCCTTGCTTTTCCTTCCTGGAGGGAATTTTCCACAATCCTTTATTTTATTTTGAGACCATTTGGGATAGAATGAGAATCTCTTTTTTTCCTCTGTAAGGATGAAGCAACAAGCAGTTGAAGCCACACACACACATGCACGTACAATTTGACTTGTTTCGGATGTGTAGTTGGAAAGAGTACAAGTTGTTGTTGTCATGCTCGATTACATCTTGTACTTGTACACACAGAAAAACATTTCTTCATTTTTTCTAAAAACCATTCTATTTTTTAGGTGGTCATTCTACACTACTACAACCTTCTGCAGCCTTGGCACGAGCCAAAAATGTTGTATTTGTGTCAGTATCCATTCGAAGGTCTGTCCTGGGTTTCCTAGCACTGGACACACTGTCTCGAAAGTAAGTGTGTCACTTATTTCCCCTCTAATTTCATCTCCAGGAAAGACAAGGATGCAGTAATTATAGAGTAGAATCTAATCTGTCCATTTAATTTTAAAATAAAAAAACAGTTCATATCCAATGTCATCCGGGAATTACGGACTGTCTGACTTGTTGGCTGCTCTGGAGTGGGTCCAGTACAATGCGGAACATTTTGGAGGGGATAAGAAACAAGTGACAATGTTGGGTCACAGGTGAGTATTTTGAAAATTATTTAAGCCATGTACTTGTACCCAGTCACAAAAACACAGAGCAGGTAGGTTTATGTGCAATTGGGAAGAATGATTATTGTTATGTTCCCTTTTTGTGTGTACTTAGTTCGGGAGCAACACTCGTGTCCGCCCTCATGTCAAGTCATCTGAGGAGACGACTGTTCTCTCAAGTGTGGGTATCAGGTGGTTCACCCATTTCTACCCTCATCAGTTTCCAGGTGGGTAATTATGATGGGCTAGTCAGTTTTTGGGGTTATTGAAGGACTGGAATGGAGGTAGGATGAGAGGAGAGGAATTAAATGTGGGGATTTTATTTGATGATGATGTTTTTTGTTGGATGTGTGAGTAGGATGCAGAGGTTCAGAATGCTGGATTTATGAAGGAGATTGGCTGTACGACGGTGGAGTGTTTGTACAGTAAGAATCCGGAAGAATTACTGGAGGCCGTCCCGTACGAGTGGAGAGGATTTTATCAAGATTTGCCGACAAAGGATGAGAAGAAGCATCATTGGTTGGTTCGGGATGGGTTGATACTCCGGGACTCTCCAGCAAGTAATGTGAATATCCAGACGGAAGTTCCCTTCGTGGCTGGTTCACCAGCTGAGGCTGAAGCGAGTGGAGAAATGTTTTCTTATCTGGACTGGAATGACACGTCTAAATTTTCTACCTATTTAGAAAGTAAATTGGGATCTTTTGGCACATCCCTCTCTAGGGAAGTATCGGATCGGTATTTTCGTCCAGAAACCACACCATGGCAGCAATTTGCAGCCCTTCTGTCTGACGTCAGAACAATTTGTCCACTCTACTACTCCACTACATTTTTAGCTAATCAATTCCGAACAAGTCGGGCCTACTTTTATGTCGTCACACAAAGGAAACAAAGTCCAATTGGTTTTGTAGCGGATGCTAATGCTGACATTGCAGCAATCTTTGGAGTGTACCAAGCAGACACCATCGAAGAGAAAAAGTATGTCAAAAATATGGAAAAACTTTTTTATGGATTTGTGGAGAAAGGGAAATTCCCTGATGAACATGATGTCACCAAATCTATTTATTTGGTTGATGAGAATCTCCAGAAAATTTTCACTTATCCTAATTGTGACTTTTGGCATCAACACAATTTCTATCCAAACTACTCACGAATTGACTGATTCTTACGATTAGATTTTTAAAACAATTTTTAACTGAAAGAATGAAAAAAATAACTTACACCGTGCATATTATTTATTTAGTATAATATTCTACTTTTATGTAAAATACACATATTCATCCTCTTCCTACATGTACAGTTTAAATTTCTTTGTATATTTCCAATCAATTTTAATTACAGACTTTTTATTCTCTGTTCTTATTGATGCGTGATTGTGGTAAAAATTGAGCGACTTTCTCCTGTGAAATGATTCTTTTTGATGATGACGAAAGAGCTTTGCTCAAAATAAACTTTTGTATAACTTTGTGTATTCAACAAATGAGATTATTTAAAATAAAAAAAGTCTTACACATCCAATTTGTACTGTTTTACATACTATAATGATAGAAGGGGAAAACATTTTTGTACACAAAAATTTCCAATTTTATAAATCGCGTACAGTGAATAAATACATAATACATAGTAATCTAATAAGGCAACACACATTCTTGAGTATAATGTTTGTTTTAATGAAAATTGTATAGTTATTTCTTGCCATGTTGTAGATAAATATTCTCTTCAAAGACTGTAGAGGTGTATGGTAGATTTTTTTTCTCTTGTTTTTTTTTGTTTACGTTTTGCATAATATATATACTTATAACTTTAGTCATTTTACCTGTTGTTAATTAATTATTGTATTATTTTTCTAATTATTATATACCTAGCATTAGTCGTACTGAATATATTTCAATTTATTTATGAAATCCGCTAGTATGTACAGTGTATGAATGTAAAAAAATCCGTGGAATTTTATGATAAAAATAAAAATATCAACTTATCAATCCATGTCTGTCGATAATTTATTTGGCAAGATTCGAAGTACACAGAGAGAGAAAACAAAGTCCAACTTTAGGCAAACAGTCGTATCTCCAGTGCATTAAGCAGTGGAGATACATCGATTTGCATCCTTGTCTCGTGGCGGGGGAATTGAGATTCAAATCCGAGAAATTTTCTGTCAAAGTACTTAAAAATGATTCGCAAAATCCGACCTTTCCTGCAACACTTGTCAAACAAACAAATTGTTCTGTCCAGAAGTATCACAACTCATTACACTATACATCCAAGAGACAAGGATCCACGATGGAAAGGTGAGTAGATTGTTGTAATGAAATTAAATAAATATCAAATAGAGTCATATTTGCCGATTTAAAATATTTTGCATTGTTTTGATGTAGATATAAGTATGGAGAGAGTTGCCGACGAAACCGATGTAGTCATAGTTGGAGGTGGTCCAGCTGGACTCTCCGCTGCAATCAAATTTAAACAATTATGTAATGAAAAGAGTGTCGATCTCCGTGTTTGTGTAATTGAAAAATCTGCAGAAATCGGGGGTCACATATTATCTGGTTAGTTGTTATATTATTATAGAATACACAATAAACTATCATGTTTATAATTCATAGACCAGTTAATCAAATATTGTATATTTTCACAATTAAACAGGTGCAGTGTTACAGCCGACAGCTCTCAATGAATTAATTCCAGACTGGAAAGATAAGGGTGCACCTCTCAACACCCCTGTCACAGAAGATAAAATGTATTTTCTGACAGAAAAATCCCGTATTCCTATCCCACTTCCGCCAGGATTTCCTCTACACAATCACGGTAATTATATTGTACGTCTGGGTCATGTTGTTCGTTGGTTGGGAGAACAAGCTGAAGCACTAGGAGTTGAAATTTATCCCGGATATGCTGCAGCCGAAGTTTTATATGATTCTAATGGAAAGGTCAAGGGTATTGCCACAAATGACATGGGGATTGCAAAAGATGGGTCACCCAAGGACAGCTTTGAGCGTGGTATGGAATTTCATGCCAAAGCTACCATTTTTGCCGAGGGGTGTCATGGTCATTTAACAAAAGGACTATGTGAACGATTTAAATTGAGAGCTTCATCGGAACCTCAGTCATATGCAATCGGTTTGAAAGAGTTGTGGGAGATTGATCCGGCAAAACATCGACCAGGGAGAGTAGAACATTCAGTTGGATGGCCCTTAGATAAAAATACATATGGTGGCACGTTCCTCTACCATTTGAAGGATGAGACTCCATTAGTTGCGCTGGGATTTGTCTCCGCATTGGATTATGTGAACCCATACTTGAGCCCGTTCAGGGAATTTCAGCGATGGAAGCATCACCCTGCCATTGCAGAAACTCTTACAGGTGGAAAAAGGTAGGAACTTTCTCTCTCTCGCTTTCTCTCTACCACACACAATATTATCGACTCTACTTGCTCCACAAACACTAATACCCTGACAAATAAGTAGGTCTCTGCAGTTACTACTACAGTAGTGTCTGTATAATGTAGCTGACTTTGCGGACAGACAGGTGGTATATTTCCTTTATTGGTTTTTCAGAATAGGCTATGGTGCTCGTGCACTTAATGAAGGTGGATTTCAATCTATCCCAAAACTCACGTTCCCAGGCGGTTGCTTGATCGGTTGCACTGCAGGTTTCCTCAACGTGCCAAAAATCAAAGGAACACATAATGCCATGAAGAGTGGCATGCTGGCTGCTGAAAGTGTATTTGAGACTTTGGCTGATTCGTCCTCGGAAACACGTGAGTTCTTTACCCTCTCCACTCTTACTTTCACCCTCCTCCCTCTTCCTGTGTCCCTTTCTTCCCTTGGACTTGCTTCGCGAAAGAACAAGTCATCATCAAATTCCTCATGTATGTATGTACACATACATACATTGTTAGCATTTCCAATCTGAGAAAAGTGCGACTTCGTGGAGTCCATACTTGATGATGCTCTTCTCACAACCTTTAATGTTGATTAAAATGTGAGCATGTGCCAGCAGCAAGGAAGCAACGTCTATCTTACTATAGGTGGATTTCGTGCGCAAATGAAAAAAAAATCTCCCTCTCGTCTCTCCTCGTCTCTCTCTCTCCTTTCTCCTCTTTCTCTGTCCCCTGTCGTATGTTGCTTACATAAACGACCACCTACCAATACATACATGTATGTACCTCATTAAATCCTTTCTTTTTGATAATAAGTAAGAAGCTTATATCATAGCCCACACCACCAGCACCAACATTATATAGGCCCTTCAGAGAGAGATGTAATATACACATGTTTTGTCGTATATTTTTGTTGTTGGTGGTGATATATAAGGTGAATCAATGTATTCCTCTGATCTGGTTTACCCCCTATAAGGAATGATTTGTTTGGTTGTGGTTTTCGAGTGTATTTTCATGTGCGTATCGTACATAAAGAAAATTTTCCTCTTGTCTTTTCCCCATAGCCTTCGAACCAGTCTCTTACCCGGAGAAGCTTAAAGCCAGCTGGATATGGAAGGAACTGTATTCTGTACGCAATGTTCGTCCTTCCTTTCACTCACCATTAGGATTGTACGGGGGGCTCATGTACACGGGAATTTTCTACGGAATCCTCCGTGGAATGGAACCATGGACTTTGTCACATGGAGGAGCAGACTATAGCAAGCTTAAAAAGATTTCTGAAGTCACTCCTATTGAATATCCTAAGCCTGATGGTGTCCTTAGTTTTGACCTGCTCTCTTCCGTCGCCCTCACCGGAACTAACCATGATGGCAACCAACCCCCTCACCTCACTCTCAAAGATGATAATATTCCCGTCAATGTTAACCTGAAAGACTATGGAGGGCCGGAAGGTCGCTTCTGTCCTGCTGGTGTGTATTTCTCACAAAAACTTCACCATTACCACTTTATATTGCCACCTATGTACTTATGTGGTATGCCACCCTTAATGTTTAATACATTTTTTCCCGTTTTCTTTTCTGTATGTAGGAGTGTATGAGTTTGTACCACTTGAGTCTGGGGAAGGAGAACGGCTTCAAATCAACGCTCAAAACTGTATACATTGTAAGACTTGTGATATCAAAGACGTTTCACAAAATATTAACTGGGTGACACCTCAAGGAGGAGAGGGTCCCGCTTATAATGGTCTGTAGCCCAATCGTGTACTTTCGAATCGAAACTTTTAAAACAAAAACAAATTTATTCTTATTCATCATAATTTTTAGTTGAGAAATGGTAATTTATGCTATGCGAGAGATGAAAAATAATAAAGTGTGGATGAAAAGACAAGAAAACAATGATTTCATATTTTACCTAAAATCGATTTATTTATATAGTATTATTTTGCGAATGTTGGAAAATTTAACGCAAAAGCGAAATAAGGATTTTTTGTTTTTTTCTCTCTCTTTCTTTCTCACCTTCTCTCATTCGCTCTCTAATTGAGTACTCATCTCATCATCATCATCATCTACAGATCACTGACAAATGAAACATGGAAAAAAATATATACTATATTCTACTAAGTCGCAATTTGACATAAATATAAAATTTTCTAATCATAATATAATAATCATTTTTATAACGCATCTCATGTGCGTGGAAATATAACAGTATTACAACGTGACTCGCAAAGTTAGTTCTCTCTTTTTTTGTGCTGTATGTGTGTGATGTGGTTGTGTAAGGGGGTGAATATGTATATTATATATATCAAGCTTTGAAAACGAAAAATGACGAAATCGTGCAAAGGTTTCCATCTTAGAGAAACCTTACGGGCTACAACATTAACTCTATGACGAATTCGTCATCGTTCTCAAAGCTAAGCCGATTTTGTCATTTTTCGTTTTCAATGCATGATATATATATATATTTGTCGCCGACACATTGCGTGATGCTGACGATATTTTTGTTCGGTACACTTAAAAAAGTACCATGTTCCAGTCGATACAGGTTCATAGATGAACAGAATTTTGAGTGAACATAATTAATATAGAATATATTGTATATATATAATATTCTTTTGTATAGATGGTGATGGATAATTCTTTCTTTATAATATAATATAGTTTATAATATTTGTTTAGTAGTTTGAAGACTAATACAATATAATAATATAATAATAATAATATTATTTAATATGTAATAGACGCAATGGTTCTTCAATTGATCCAATTGCTAAATATATATACAGTAATAATATTCAACCAACAAACTTATGCATCATAATAAAGAGTTACAATGTTATATACATTAAAAATAGTGTACGTATTGTACGAACAAACGCAAACGAGCGTGACCACGAAAACAATCAAACGAACGAACAAGAATTCGAAAACTTCAAAAATTTGATAATGACTAGCAAAAATTTAGGCACACACAGAATCATCATCAACTTCAATAATATCTTAACATACTATTATTAAGATTATATCATCATCATCTTTTTGTCGATAATAATGATCATAATCATAATAACAATAATATCTTATCGTTAATCATCAAACAACTGTGTAATATACTTTATAGACATTTTATAGTCATAATATACAGCTAATTCATCATCAATAGGTATAATATTCAATAATAAAAGTTTTCACAGCAGTAAGTAGTGGTACAGTTCTTTAAGGTAAACTTGATCACAAAAATAAAGAAAATAAATTAATTACTAAAAAATATGCGCGATTCTTTCTTTTAAAAAAAACAAAAAAAACACTGTTCATCGTAAAAAACATAAATTGAGGAAAAATCTTTCACTGGTAATATGTAAGGGTCTTGCTGTGAGTATAAAATAAAATCTCTGAAAAAATAGAACATTATTGATTGTAGCTTCATCCTGCTACATCTCTATATCTCTCTTTTCTCTATCTCTTTCACTTTCTCTTTCTCTGTTTATTAAAAGCTAATTATTTAACTAAATAATTTCTCACAACAAAAAAAATCTACGACGTAAAATCCTATTATTATTATTCTATTAGTCGTTTCTCCTCTCATCAACATCATCAATAGTCTTCTCACAGTCCAGTTGGCGGCACTTGAATGTAACGATAGATATACAAGCGGTAGTCCTTTGAGGCCTGAAAAAAATTATTACACAATTTAATTTCTCAATAGGGACAATTTCAATAAGGAAACAGGTCAAGAAGCAATTCTTCTACGCAGTCAACACTCCAATTAATTATATGTGTGTACTAAAAAACTTACCAATACCACCGATCCATCATCCATTAAAGCCACATCAAAACACTGAGCGTGCTTCACCTAAATTAAATTTAAAATTAATTAATTATACAAGACCTATATAGTTGAGTACCTTTATGAGTCACCCTGGAACTATTGAACTACTTGACCCTAGCCTTAGAGAATCGACCTCGGTGATTCCAATAGACACAAAATATCAGAAGGATAACACCGTTTTGACCACTTTTTGACCTCCAGAGGTCAATAATTTGGAATTATTTCAACTCGCGCGCTCGCTAAATCCTTGCAGTGGAGGGAATATTTAAACACTATTTTCTGGAATATTTTTTCTCTCGTCAATTTTTCTTTTCTGTC
>WJFB01001019.1:0-39640 GCA_009870185.1 Pygmarrhopalites habei | reverse complement strand
TAATTAATATTGCCGTCATGAGTTCAGAAGGATTTAGTTGCCGTAGGCAAAAACCAAAGAAAGCTGCTGTATATGGAGGTGCTTGTCAGATAACCTAATTTTCGTTGTCAGATTCTAATTTCAAAAAGACTATGACAGGAGTTGTTGTAAATATTTTTATTTTATTTTTTTTATAGAATTATTTTACAAATTTTTGGAAAACCACTGTCAAGACAGATTAAGGGAAATTTTGATCAAGGATTCGGATGAACCTGAGGTTGAAATGAAAGACGAAGCAACTCCAGTTGATGATGTTGTAGAACTTCCAGTTGATATAAAGTATGTCTTTCAAAAGTATTGCAATTTTTTATTTCATAGTTTATTATGATTTGTACTAAAGTTTCAAGGAAACGAGAATATGGAGAGAAATAATTCCAAATGAAATGTCTTTTTTCGACAGGTACATTGTACTTTTCACTGAATGTCCAGTACTAGGAGAGCATCTATTCAACTTTCCATCTATCATTCTGAAGGAAGGAAACAAAGCTGTCAGACGACTGTTAAAAATCATGTGTAGTAGTCTCAAAGAAACTGGGAATGTTGTGTGTCCTGAACGAATTGATAGAGTTCATATACGGATTTACTCTCTTCCCGAAAACTGTGTGAGTTACGAATTTACCACGAGAGAGGTTGGCCGATTTACATGTTGGAGAGCAACAGTTGTGCGTACCACTACTTCTAGGATCATGGAATACTCTAGACTATACAAATGTTCCGTTTGTAAGCAACAGGCTCAGATTGAGGCTCAGCCAGAAAATTACTACATTTTTCCCACTATAGTAAAAAATTGTCCAAATTTGTGTGTGGGAGCGAGATTGACACCTGTTCTAGAGAAAGGAAATAATAGTGTTGCTAGCCATTCAAAGTTGAAGGATTTTCAAGAGATCAAGATTCAGGTATCAAGATAATTATGTAGTTTATTGTCGGTTCAATGTTGTGTGAGATTTTCAATGTATTCACAAAATTTCTTTTTGCATTTTCAGGAACAACGCCATAAAGTTACCAGTGGATCCTTGCCAAAATCAATCTACGTTATTTTGGAGCACGACCTTATAGGGAAATGTAAACCTGGTGATGATGTGGAGATTTGGTAATGACAATTTTGATGACATTGGTACAATATGTGAAAGCTGTGTTTTGAATTTGTTTCCAATTTCTATTTCAGTGGTACTTTAATTTTGAGGTTAAAACCTTTCAAAAGTGGTCAACCGATAGTTACTGAATTAGCATTTTTGGCGAATCATCTACAGGTCAGTGTCATCTCAGTAATAATATGTCCTCCTCTTCTGATTTTTGTAATTATGTCTGTTCACGAATTGAATTTTTTTGGAATATTCCAGGTGATTAACGATCAGCGATCTTCTATCCTAATTACAGAAGAAATTGTAAAATCTTTTAGAGATTTTTGGGAACGAAATAACCTGGATCCTTACAAGGGCAGGAATTTGATTTTAGCATCATTTTGTCCTCAGGTACTCTCTCAAAGTCCCACATAATTTTTATAGTTCATTTTACACTCTTCATTTAATTTCATGGTTTTATTAAAATTTCTGCTCTACTCTCAGGTTTGTGGATTGTATGTCGTAAAATTAGCAATAGCTATTGCTCTTGCCGGTGGTGTTCCAAGGGAAGTGAACGGAACCCCCATACGAGGAGAATCGCACATGCTCTTGGTTGGTGACCCAGGCACGGGCAAGTCACAATTGTTGAAATATGCATCCCTCCTATTTCCAAGATCTGTCATAACAACTGGTACTGGAACAACTAATGCTGGTCTTACAGTTTCCGCTGTAAAGGTATAAGTACAATATTTCTATTTTTAACTTGAATTGTACAATAAAAAGTGTACAATTGACAGATTCGAAATGAAAACTTATGTTTTCGTCGAAAATTTTTTGGTCACAGGACGGATCAGAATGGGAATTTGAGCCTGGAGCATTAGTTTTGGCTGATGGTGGGATTTGCTGTATTGACGAGTTTTCGTGCATAAGAGAACATGATCGTACTAGCATTCATGAAGCCATGGAACAACAATCAATTAGTGTGGCTAAAGTAATTATTAAAATCTTTACTGTTTCGTATATTCCTTTCCGAATAAAAAACGATGGTTTAATATGATGTGTGTGTCATGTAGGCCGGTATGCTGTGCAAATTGAATACACGCTGTATCATACTTGCTGCAACAAATCCGAAGGGAAAATACGACGACGACCTGTCGGTGGCCGCAAACGTTGCAGTATCCGGCCCGTTGTTGTCCCGCTTTGACATTCTTTTAGTGTTACGGGATTCTCAAAATGCTGGATGGGATGAGTATGTGTATCGCAAACATTTTAATATATTATGTGTGATTATATTTCGGTCACTACTATCCTTCAGTGGAACGAAGTATGATGTACTTATCGTTAGTGTAGCAGCCTTCCCTATGTGGAAGGTAGGACATGAAAGAAAGTACTAATGGCTAGTCTTATTGTGTTGTAGCTTTGTCTGTGATTTCGTTCTTGGAGGAAACGTCGATAAAACTCTGAATTTAAGTGAAGAAATCTGGGAAATAGAGAAGCTCAAAGCCTACTTTGCACTCATCAAGGCATGAACTTATATTTTTCTAATGCATTTGAAAATTTCTCTCGCCAAAATTTCAGCACTCAATTTATTACATATTTTTGTACCATTTACAGGACATTAAGCCAACAATGAGCGCAGAAGCGATACAAGTTTTGAGTACCTATTACCAGGAACAGAGAAATTCTTCCGATCGAAATGCGGCTAGAACAACTGTTCGACTAATGGAGAGTTTAGTACGTCTCAGCGAAGGTCATGCAAAACTCATGTTTCGTAACGAAGTGACCGTTCATGACGCTCTCACGGCTATCATACTAATAGAATCATCAACGCAAGGTGGTTATTTAACAGGGACAATTGACACCCTGCACTCTGCATTTCCTATCGATGCGATGGAGGAGTATACTATTCATGGTATTTTTTTCATTGACTAAAGATGAATATTAAATATTCAATATTTTGTACAAGTTATTATGCTTCCATGAATGATATGAAAACATTGTTAAGCCTACAGTATGACTATATTACAAAAAATGATTATCTTTTTGTAGCTGAATTGATACTGGAAAAGTTGGATTTGAAAGATGTGTGGAAACGAGTGAGAGAAGATATTGAAAAGAAGAAGAAGAATATTACCTCTAATGAGTTACGACATCCGTCAGTTCTACCACAACAAAATGAAGAGTCAGAGGATGAACAGAATCAGAGTCCTGTGAGCAAAAAGCCTAGACTTGATGAATCCTAATTTATAAAATAAAAAGTTACAACATGTGCTATTTTTACATTTCAAAATATAACAAATTTACTGCCAAAACGTTCACTTTTCAGTCTTCTTTGTGACAATGGATGTCATTGCTGACATTGTCATTGAAATTTCCTATGACTAATATTATTTAATTTGAAATAAACAAGTAATCAGTGATGTTAAAATTATTGTTATGTTTTGTGATAACAGAGTAGAACGTCAGCTCATACCATTTTCTAATCTCACTTAAATACATGCAAGTCATTTAGTGTCGTTATCATTGCTGAGCGAATGGAAGAAGATCATGACTCATGACTGAACATATACAAATTAGCCAAAGATCATTCGCCGTCCATCGTTAGGTCATTGAGATTTTGTCAAAATTGAAGCCCTATTTGTCTCATATGTCCCGAGAGGATTCTTGATGGCTCAAAATCTGCAAGTTTTTCTAGTAGAGGACAAATAATTGTCAATGTGTGTTTACTGCAGCCAACAGATTATCAAAATAGGGCAGAAGAAGTAATTTGGAATGCATACAGGTGTGAGTCCTGTTTTACATATTATGAATGAATGACTGACGAGAATAAAAGCCAAAGTCAAACAATTTTCGCTTTTATGATAGCATTTTTTGGTCATAAATGCTTTACAGTGTGATGATGATAATATGATTTCCCCTTCACACACACTTTAGTATTGTCGTGCTTAAATACATGACTTAGTCATCTCCATGGAGTAGGCATAGTTGGCTAAATACTGGTGTGTAAAAAGTAATGATGACAAGCTTAACTTGTCAATGAGATATTTGACTTGTGTAGTTCAATTTCGCACACGGTGTGATATATTAGGCGAGATAAGGTAACAAAAATGAGCCTCTCCTCATTTTGGTAGACGCACTTTACGTTTGATATTGATAAAAAAAAATATTTTGCACTTGATAAAGAGATATCAAATTGATGTCAGCCAAATCCTGAAGCTATTATAGTCCAACATATAACACTATTTTTATTACTATTTGTGTAGTTTTCCTCTCAGTTCTACATAATAATTGGTTTGACCAATCTACCAATGCCCCTACATATCTATTCCTGTGTATTTTTCTGATTTTTCCTCCAAATGTCTGACTGGTGATTTCATTCCTTGTTTCGTCAAAACCCAACACCATACCACACTGTACATTACTCTGATCAATTATAAACCAATTCCTTGATGGTTTCTCAGTGCATAGACTGTCCTACAACTACAATATAAGAGATAAAGACTTCCTGTTGTTGCTGTGCCTGTGACTCAATTTATTTATCTCATTTGCAAGTAGGATTTACGACCAGTTCCTCTTGTCCGGAAAAGATTCGTATCGACTATTAGTCAACTGCAGAAATGTGAATAATACACAGAAGATAGAAGTTCAGTGTCAAAAGTAGATCGACTAAAAGAAATAAGGCACATTCAATGTGAAATGTAGTGCGTATACTTAATAATCCCCCCTGTAAAGTAAAACCTCAAAATGTCTCAACATCTTCCACAAAAGTTTATTCCTGTCCTTCAGTGTCTTATTATTTTACTGACGTTCAGTGACTCAAGTCAAGGTGATCAGTCCAGGATCAGTTTCAAAGATGGACTCTACGATATATCTATAGCTTTTGACAATCGCACTGTCGACGGAACAAACTGCTCGGCTCTCATCAAATCTCTAAATGTAAGTTTATTTCAAAAGTAATTTATTATGAGTCATTGTAAATGAAAGTGTATTTTATATGTCGTGGAATACATGGGATATTGTGGTTTCTATTTAGGAAACACTATTCGAGGCTTCAGGATACTTGAGTGAATTAACACCTCAACCAGTGGGATTTGGGACAGTCAGAATTCTAATCCCTAGAGATTGGATGAATTGTGAACTTGACCTGGGTCAGGTTGAAATTAGAGACACTTACGAAGCAGCTAGTAAGATTGAGACTAATTTAATTTTGTATTTAAATGGTGGACTTTAAATGATGAGTGTATTTATGTCTTATGGAATAGATATAAAAATTTCCGGAAGCCATCCTATTGCTGTGAATTTACCATGGGCTGAACAACATCGAGGATGTGGACAAGAGTCAAATGCCATGTTCATTCCCCCGAATTTCCTAATTGGAGAAAGTTTTAATGGAAAAGAACGTGGGTCAATTTTTGGGCATGAATGGTTAAAATTTCGATACGGTACTTTTGAAGAGTACGGATGTAAGTCATAGACATTTAACTAACATAAATTGATTGCATGACCAAGTCGTTTTAACTTAATTAATATACTTGTGTAATTTCTTATGACAGATTTTGATGACGAGTTTTATTTACCCTGCTACAAAAAGAATGGAAGCATTTATTTCACTGGTTGTACAAATCCAGTGCTACTACCCTTTCCGAATGTACCGTAAGTGTATTCACACATTTCATGGATAATATTTTTGAGAAAACTGAATGAATTTTTTATGATTTGTGACCTATCCTTTTTTTGTTGTTTTAGTTCGGATTCATTAATTCTATCCCCAGCAGAATGTCGAAAATTGATTAATAATAACCTCGACGACTTAAAAGCTCAACTGCTCAAAGTGAATAGTTCATTATTGTTTTCTCCGTTGAGTTCCTCTGATCAGGTAAATTATGATTACACGAATGTTCCCGAACACGATTAGTTAACTAATTTAAACTTACTAGTAATTTGTATTAATTTTAACCACCTACAAAGATTGGTGGGGCATGCTCGAATACATCCCACAATTGGTTTGTGAACACCAAACAAAATATTCAGTGCGATCGAAGGAGCTCGTCTGAAATAATCAAGAGTCACAGGTAGTGTCATATTTTATAGTAGTTGTAAAATACAGATTTACTAATTTAACTTGTGCAAAAAATTAATGGGTTTCCCTTGACTTTGCACAGAGATTTTCAGTCCGCTAGGAAATTGGGACAAGATAAGGCATTAAATATCCCACCAACGATTGTACTGGTCAAACATAGCGTAAATGTAGGTCAAGGTTATGCTTTTCTGATTGAAAACAGTCCCAGTATCCAACAAAATGTACGTTAATTTTTTATGAGACATGGAATTTTGTATTATACACACGATGATAGTATGCATTTACACTTAATTATGTTCATTACAGAATCGTCAAACATATGTAAAGCAGTCAATTGCAGAATTTGTGGAACTCATTGAAGGTCAAGATGTTTACGTGACCTCTACGACTTTCCACGACAATATTGTAGAAACAAGACCCGAATACCCAATGCAAATTGCGGGTAACTGGAAGAAGGACTTTTTGGCAAAAATCCCAGACAATCAAATTCAGTTCTTGAAACCCCCAGTCAATCCAATGGGAACCAAGTCACTGAGTAAAATTTTTGATGCACTGATTCTCCATTTAAATGTAAGAATGCCTCTCAAATAACATGAATTGTAATTTTGATCCGTCATTATGTAACTTGATCTAAATGTAGTTTTTCAATGATTATCCTCAACTACAAGGACAGAAAGTAACAAATGTAGTCAAATGGAATATCATTTTCATCACAAGTCTCTCACCAGTCAACATACCACTGGAAAGGTTGAAATTAACTGATTATTCCATTTCTGTCCTGACCTTTGATACTGCCGAAGAATGGCTTCAATGGAATTCCATCCTACAAACGAGAAAACTTATTAACCTCCCAACTTGTATTGATGGGACTGATGTCATTTGTAATGGTTTAACATCTACTCTCCTCACTAACCATTTTTTGGAAGTGTTAAGGTCTCAACAGCCAAATCCACTGGTTTATCAAAAGGTTCCATTCCTCTTTCTTTTCATTTAAATTTTCTTCAGCTTCCGGGTATATTGCTAACATGAGTCATTGACATTATTGTAGATTGTAGAACTGGAGATCAATGGGACGGACACTGAAAAATTATTTGATATTCCTGCTCTGATGGGCAACGACAAAAGTTTGTTCTTCTTTTTGTCTCGTTATTCGGACAATAATAATATGCCCACACTGACCTCCACTTCCGGTCAAATATGTACTGCTGAAAGACTATGGGACTATAACAAAGTTGTCATTTTCAAACAAACTGGAAACTGTGCATTCTATGTAATTTAAAGCATTTCAAAGTACATATTAATTTTAAAATGAATGGAGATTGTAAATTATGGTTATAAATATTATTGTAGGGAGGACAATGGACCCTTAACTTGCCACCCAGTTCTGATCCATCCTACATGTTGAGAGGTTACATGAAAACTGACACTTTCAACAATCCTCAGCAAGATCTCATCGTCTTGCCTTCCTTTGACTTTGATTTGGCAAAACCTATTTTCTTGTCAACTCAAAATTTGATGGTGGCTCTTCATGTCATGGTTAGGTGATTAGACATTTTGCTCATTAGATTATTGACAACTTTTCAATTATATATTTATGAACATATGTGTAGGTGAAAACTTCAACTGATCATCCGGTCGTGAGTGCAGTGGTCACAGCGGACATATTTTACGACTCTGGAAATGGACTAGTGAAAACAGTGTTGAATTTATTTGATAATGGAAAATCACCGGACACAACCAAAGACGATGGCGTCTACTCAACTTTTGTTGAGGGATTCTCTCCATTTCAATCTTACCACAGTGGTACATACTTTCATAATAAATACCTGCAATAACTTGTACTCAGTTGAAAAGTATTACGGTCATATAAAATGGAATGTGTTTATGTGTGTCAACAGGGTCAATTCATGTGATAACAACAAATACATCCTTTACTATCCAAGGACTATCAGAAGGAAATAAAGCGATACTCCTGGAACCTAAGCTGGATGAAAAATGTTGCGGTAGTTTTGTCCCCATTGGATCCAGTTCGTCAATCGGTTATACATTTTACACTTCTACTCTCCCCTCTTTCAAAACTGGAGACGCCGGTCCGTACGATTCTCCACCATCCAGAATTGAAACGATCAAGGTAGATGAGGAAACGGACACATTTATAAAAGTCAGTTTCACAGCTCCTGGAAAAAATTTCAATTCGGGGGCTGTTGACAGTTATGACATTTGTATCGTGAATGAAAATCCTCTGTCCGAAGATCTATGCCAGAATGTCAGTGGGGAAAAGTGTGTTCCAGTTAACCCTGGGACTTTACAAACTTGTGAAATTGACAAACAGCCACTCCAGTCCAATTTGGAAGTGATTGGGAATGCAAGTGTAGGAGATGAAATCATGATTGCTGGTCGCCTTCGTGGAGTTGACAATGAGCAACATGGACCATTGTCATCTTATCTAGTAGAAATCAAATTGGGTGTTCGTGACCTTTCCCCAAAATGTGACTCAATCTCTGATGACTGCCTACCCATCGAAATATTTTGGATTTTAATCGGGTGTTTGGCCGGGGTCCTCCTCATCCTCATCATTGTCAGTTGTTGTTGGTTTTGGTTGAGGAGACGAAGTAAAAAACGAGAGAGGACCAAGAATGAGAATTGGGAACCAAAGAGGAACAATTATGATAATAGGGATAGCCGGGTAGGGAGCACAGCTGGAAGGTCGTCCCGGTCAACAAGGAAGCGTAAATATTTTCTGACAATTTAAATTATTCTAACAAAAATAAATAACAAAGCAATTTTTTAATTCAAAGAACAATTTTCTTACAGAGATAAATCATCTTCCATTCGACGAGGATGATTTTGACAGACCCCCAAGTCGAAGACGACATGATTCACCCGAAATGATGAGCAACAATGACAGGTCATTCCCAGGTCGTATGAGGAAACGAAGTCTTTCTACTGGAGAAATTCATACAAAATTTCAACCGTCCACACACACACAACCAGACCCTCCTCACATCCCAGACATGTCAATGAATCATGACACTCATAAGTCTACTCTTCATCATCCTCAACAATTGAATCATGACCGAGATGATCAAGATGAAATGCCAGTTTTCTTCTCAAATGGTACAATCGGGAATTCATCACATTTTTCCAAGAATCCCAAGCCGAATGGGTACAATTCATCCTTCAAAAAGCATTCCAGACCAGATTATGATGACAAATTACATCCAAATTCATTTCATCATGGTACTAGTAGTTACCAACCAAATCCCAGGAATTCTGAATTGGATTTCAATTATCCAAGTCAAAACTCAACAGCCACATTCCCATTACCCAGTATCAGTTCTACAATTGACATGCAAATGTCAAATGAAAGTTTGAAATTACGAGAACCCGTCTACGCTTCCGTAAATCGGAGTGGTCGTCGGAGTGGACATGCTGGACACCAGGACAGAAATTCTGCCTTGTCCCTCCCTCCAAATGTAGTTGAATTTAGAAACAACAATAATAATAACTATTTGAGTCCAAAAAATCATCATCAACAAGGTTACAATGGTCCAAGTAAAAGTCAATTAATTCAAAGTCGACCTCAAAGTTCACAGTCATTGGACAGTGGATTTGTCATTAGTCAAAGTCCAGTCCATTTACCTCCACCCCCAATCCGGATGGATCGTTTCCCTTCCAGTGAGTCGGAGACTTACTCTGAGATGAGTCGGGAACCCCCACCTCCTCCTCCAATGCCAATTCCGGGTACTGGAAATAAAAGACGACCTCACAGTGTAGGACCCACGGTCAATCATGATTCAACTGGAGAGTTGGGTGACAGCCAAAATGCGTCAGAGGAAAGGATCCCTGAACCAAGACCCAGGTCTAAAACACCTCCATCCACAAATAATGCATTTGGGATTTTGGCAAGAATGGGACCAATCCCTGATCGAAACACTGTACTCAAAAAACCACGACAAGGGCCACCCCCTCCTCCTCCTCCCAGGTCAACTTTTAAAAAACCTGACCAACAATCCAATTCAGTCAACAAACAGTCGGGAGGGAATTCTTATGAACTGAGGAAAACAAATGACTCGGACATGGATGATGATAGTGACAACTGGGATGTGTATGACGATTTTGATTTTAATCCAGGAGTGTCCCATGTTTGAAATATGTCATAGTTCATACAATTGGACTTTTGTGATCTCGGGAGGACATCGAGTTTGTACTATAAGTATTGTGGTTCACAGGATAGAGTACAAGTAGTTCCTACAATTAATTTAATATTGTTTCAACTCATTGACTATTTAGTTTTTTCATCAACCCACCAATATTATGTCTACTTAATTTGACTGCCTTGTTATGCATTAAATAAATAAATATACATTTTCTTTACTGCAGGCAATGCCATATTTAATTTCATCGATTCTTGACTTTCAAAAGAGATGTGTAACTGAAAATTCTATAGTTTATTAATAGTAAATCTGGCATCATAAAATCAAAAGGACAAAAAAAATTGTATGAAGTGAGAAGAATTTTTGCGAAAATCAGAGAAAGTTGAACACTTTTAATTTCATCTGAAATGTGGGGAGCATTTTTGAGAACAATCCAATTACGACGAAATTGTCTTGTTTGACTTCCAACCCGTCAAATTGTAAGAAAATGAATAAAGAACAACTGACACATTCAGTGTGTGAATGATAATGTAAGTGAACTACGCCTCGACCGTTATTTTTCCTGTTATTTCTGCTTGTCAAATTGCTAATTGAACTGACTAACCTTAGTCACACACAGTAGTGTTTGCTGTTGTTGTACAACAACAATGATGAAGCGTATAACAACAACCACCTGTTCAAACGATGAAGGGAAATAACAAAAGAAAGTTTTTTGATCCAGCTAAACTAAAAAGTCACTGATTGATGAGGTCAGTGCAACAACAACAGTACATAGTTCATAATTATGGGGAGTCATGGTCATACCTACATTATGTACATCTCAAATTGTAATTCACAACAATCAACTCAACTTCCTCTAGGTAATTCTCCAGCGTGTGTGTGTTTCACTGGAAAAAATTAATTATAAATGTAAAATGGAGGCATTAAAGATTCGGCTTCCTAATTTTTTTCATAACAAGGAAATGATCACCAAGTCAAAGATGAGTATGACTGCAAACTACCAGATTTTTCTCCTGGAAGGAGGAGATGATGTGGACAAGTGAATCATGTCCTGACTCAGACATCTTGATAATTTTCCCAAATTTCCAGACTACACAAATTTGGAGGGAGTGGGAAACCCCTGACTCAATACCTCTTCCTCATGATTATTCTAAATTTTGTTTTCTTACGAAATCCATTTACCTCATCGATGACCTCCGTTCCCGTTTACCAGTCCCAGGTTATTTAACTGATTAAAAAAGATCCTTTCCTAATTCCTACTCTACCATACTTCTTTACCTGTTCACTCCTGACTTGTCCGATATTTTTCATTGTGAATCAGTGTGGAGGTCACATCTATCTAACTTTGTTGTTTTGTAAACAATTTGTAGGGACGGAGGAGGTCATGTACCATACACACACACACACACGTATGCCATTCCAGCTTAACTGTGAACTCAATTCCAGATCCATTGCACACACACACTCCTGTGGATGGTACATAATTATTCCGAACAATACACCCTTTTTATGTGGTTGTAATACAGTTAGTGAGTGGGATGTGTGTGTGTATCCCTTGTACAGTAAACACGTGTCTCTCTTACTATGTCAATATTTTCATTCGTTTTCCCTGATTATGTCTAAACTCATACACAGGTAGTAAATCACACACACACACAATCTGCGACAGACACTTGATGGGGATACGACAGATTCATCACGAATCTCTCCAGTTATGTATGCTTTGATTGAAAGTAATTGGGAATTATGATAATTTTCTTCTTGTGGAACACAACACACAAATTTTGTGCTACTTTTGATTTGAGAATTTTATATTTGTATTTTGTCCAGGACTGTCTACAACTCTGGTCTGGAAAATGTAAAAAGTGATGATATTGGGGAATTGGGGTTGACATATTCTAAACAATTTTTTAACACTGGTCATATCTGCTTTACATTGTTTGTTGTTTTGTTGATAGTCACAACTTTAAAGAGAGGAAACACACACAAGTGTCCAAAGTGAAGGGCTTTCGTCTATTTGAGAGAGAAAGAGAGCGAGAGAGAGAGAGAGACGGCCAAAAATCCTTTTCTGAATTCATGAATGAATTTATTATTTATTAATTTTTGACAACATGATTATTTGTACATTTTTATACTTGCAAATGTGTTTACATTGTACATGTGAACAAGTACTGCTAGGGTTTGGGGTGTACTGACAAGTTTAACAACGTATTTTTTGAGTATTTAAATCTAATTATGACCATTTTGAATGATTTGGGTTTATTGGGAGAGCTCCTTTTCTTACACATGCCCTGCATTGTTAATGCATGGGGATGATGCTGATGGGATATTTAATTAAATACAATGTGGAATTTTACATTTTGAAGCATATGTGATGTGGAAATTTACATAAAACTATTTCAACTTAATGATAAATTATTTTACTTGGTGCTCTTAAAGTAACTCACGACGTTGAAACGTGGTTAATGTGTGGTGGACATTTTCTCACTTCTGTTCATAATGTAATCAAAAGGTAGACACATTAACATATAATAAACCATTATGACGTCATTATGATTGCAAACAAATGGAAATCTACTGATTTAATATCACTTAATAACGATAATGTATAAATGGTGCATACAATTATCATGATTGAACTGACAATGACAATGGAACTCGGATTCATCCCAATTTTTTGGACAAACAGCGTACTTACACCGTGTTGGGGCACTAACCATTTACAAAATTAAATCAATTGGTTAAGAGTGATAATTGGCAAGATAATTGGGAATGACGAAGACGACCAGGAGGAGAAATGTAAATTTAGCGCATAAACTCTCAATAATTTTTGTAAATTTTGAAGATACATTGACACACAACTGCAAATTAAATTTTGTAGATTAGAATTTTTATTCACTCATCCGACTCTTGTTTTTTTTACATTTATAATTTCCACAAAGTATTATATTCAGTGAATTACCACACATGGAAAACTTCCGAGCTCCGACCTTGGCATCCGAGAACAAATATCCGAATGCACATATCTAATTTCTTATCCATTCACCACCGTCTCGGAATCTCAGTCTCCTGATATTTCAGGAAATTTTTTTAAAAAGCGGAAGGAGGAGGAAGACACATGGATTACTACATGTATTAATGAAGAAGCAAAATTCTGAAAATTCCGAAATCCCCTCTTCTACAAAAGTAGATTTCACAGAGTGGTGTAAAAAAAATCTGCAAAAAATTGACACATTTCATTTCCCCCAAAAAAGTGTACAAAGTCTGCCACACACACACACGAATGTCATTCTATTTGCTTTTTGCACTTGTATAAAATTTTTCAAACTGTATTGCACGTATCGTACATACAATACAAATTATAATTGGGATGAACATTTAAACCCAAATTTCCTATGTACATGAATAATGTCCTTACACTCACCGACATTAAAATATATTACTCATCCCGATCCCATTGGCTGCATACATTAATTACATTGTGGTGTAGATCAAATTGTACAAAATATATAAAATTGATTCCCCAGATGTTTTTCTTTTTTATATTAAAAAATTTGTTTGTCTGATTTACAACTTTTTTTGAACAAAAGTTCCGAGAATGTGTGAAAAATGAATATTATTATTATTTTTCCTCCATCGCCACCCCCATGAATATTCCTTGCCCTGGAAGCTAAGTTGTAACGGGTTGACAAATTTAAAATTCTGAAATTTTTTGTCATCATCCAAGAGTTTAAAATTCTGGGGACAATACGGATGTCGACAGTTTTTTGCGTGCGTTAGACAGACATTCTTCTTCATTGTCATCGTCGCGTTGTGGACATTTTTTTTTGAATTTGTACAATTTGTGGCTTCCATACAGGAAAAAATCTCTGTTTCCCCACTCAGCCCAGTCACTCGTTTGTTTATTTAATATTGGGAATATGCTCTGTCGAAGCTGAACAAGAATAATTTTTGTAATATGATTTTTTTTGTGGTGATGCAGGTCGACTAAATAAATAAACGTCAGTTGTGACTGTGCTAATCCGTTTCTTTCCCTTTAACTAATTTCAGTAGTTTACTAGCTCCTTTGCAAAGATGATTAGGTGTGAGGGAGGGAGGGAAAGAGACCTAATTTGCATAGCTGAAAGAATGAGTTGAGTTGAAACTGGATTTTGTCAAATAATTGTAAATTAATTCATGAACGACGGAGAGGAGCAGCCACCGAACCACCATCACTTCTGAACATGAAACATTTGAGAATTTTGAGAGAGAGGATCGTGGAGAAGAGAGGGATACGTCATGGAAAAATCCATCTCATCAACTCTCAACCTTTTCTGCATAATTTTACATAGTAATCATTTAAATAAAATAAGTCACACACAAGTACACCTCTGTAACTTTAGCATTACATTTCTCTAGTCTCTCCTCTGAAAAAACTTTCCTTCTCTCGAGTAAAACCTCCTCTCTCTCTCTCCAAACAACAAAATAGTTTATATCAGATAAGGGTAAAATATAATTTATGAATACAATTATGATATTAATGTAAACCCCCCAACAACAACACAAGTTCCTCTCTTTTTTTGACATTGTCATCTGTTCTCCTATCCTAATGCTGGTAACAAGAATTGACATATTACGTTCGCGTGTGTGTGGAACAGTACGGCCAGACTTATTTACAATATCCTAGGATTAACAACGAATAAATTAACATACATTTCCAAACAAAATTTTTGAATATCAATAATTTCTCACAAAAATGGTAATGCTAATGATGTAATTTATAATGTGTGTGGAGTGGAGAGAAAGAAGAAAGACTGATCAATTTATGTTGATGTACGCAGTAGTAGTTGTTGTTGATGAGATATTTTAATTACAACGAAATGCATGCATTTGTCAGAGAGAGAATATATTTGAAAGACAAATACCAAACAAGTCAGGTATTTGCTAATCTGATTCGAAAATCTCCTGTCCGACGTCACCCACCCAAGACTAACCTTCCCTTCTCTCTCTCCCTCACACACTCTCACAAATGGGAAAAAGTACCTGGTACTCGACTTTCCACAAATATTCATCGTCGTTCTTGTTGTCGTCATCAAAGAGGAGGACAAAGATTTTTACCATGTGTTACCATACACAGGCACACATACAGGAGGGAGGGAGAGAGAGAGGAAATTCCCTGTAAAAAGTCTTGGAAGAAGAATGTAAATGAGAGGAAAGAGAGAGAGAGGCAGGGTGAGAGGGTATCAAAACTAATTATCAATGCTCGAAATTGAACAATATTTATTATTATAATGTAGTATGATGGATGAATAAAGACCTTCGGGTGAAAAAAATTAAATTTATGTAAACTTTTCAAAGTATATCTAGGGAAAAATGAGGATCTCACTCTTTAGTTGACAACTGATCTTCACACAAGCCACACACACACAAAGGCACACAACCCACCATCAGAACAGGCTTCACTCTCTTGATTCAATAATATACATTTTTAATATTGTCAGTCCATGTCTACTACTAGTACTATATGACAGTCAGTCATAACCATTGCGACATATAGACAAGGAATTTATCCTTTTTGTTGGGGAAAAAAGTTATACTTAGAAAGAATTACAAGGAGAGGGTTTAAAAGTTGAAAGAAAATTTGAACAAAGAAAGTATTATTCTTATCAAAATATCCAACGAGTCCACACGAACTCACATTTATTCCTCCAGCAGCACGAGGAATTTTCCCCCCGTCAGTTGTCAGTTGTGATTGTTTTTTTGATAAATTTGTAAACTTGGCTGCCACCGAGACCTCGGACCATTTAATTATAGAAGAGAAGAAGTGGGACTTGTGCCGTTTTTGTTGTTCCTCCTCCCGTGTTTTCCCTCATTACTTGAGAGTAAACTCGACCACTAGACAATTCTACAGTCTCCACTCCCAACAAAGATTTAGAAAAAGACCATTTTTGTTGACAGCCTATGGAAAATATTATAGATTTAGCAATGGAAAAAAGGTCACCAGAGATTAATGGAGGGGGAGGAGGTGGAGGTGGCCGACGTGGGGTCAACAATTTAGCCTTTTGGGCTGATGAGTTAGTACATAATAAGGAAAATAATAATGGATTCACCGGGTCAAAAGTTGACAATCCGATCATCGCCAATAGTAAAGCTCTGGAGGCTGAAGGGGGTCCAGAATTTTATGACTCCAACAATAAAGTCCAAGAGATTCAACAACAACATTTTAAAAGGAGGACGAGGAAATCTACACAAATTTTTGCTGCCCTCGCTGCTACTATGGGAGCCATCGCACTCGGTTCTGTCATGTCTTTCACCGCTACTGCTTTACCTTACCTTAAAAAGTCTAAAGAATTTGGGACTTTTGGAACCGAAGAGGAGTCTTGGGCTGGGTCAATCTCATCTCTCGGTGCTCTTGGTCAGTGAAACTCTTTTCCACATTTTTTATTCCATTTTTGATGACAGAGTGTGAGAGCATTTACACTAAAAAATAATGGGAATGTCATTTTAATTGATTAATTTTTTAATTTGTAGCTGCATGTCCGTTTGCGGGTTACGGCATCACCCGACATGGCCGAAGGAAGACAATGCTTTTCCTCTCTGTCCCTTCATTGATCGGATGGCTCCTCATGTACCTGGCCAAAGATTTCACTCTCATTTACATCGGACGGTTTCTGACGGGTAAGAGATCAAATTAATCTGATTAATCAAAAATATTGCATCATCCTGGTCATTAGAAAGCATCTTAGATTAGAGAATTTTTCAAAGGTTAGGGGAAAATCGGGACTGATCTTTATTAATTAATTAGGAAAATAGTAAGACAGAGAGGGGAGATATGGGGATTAACTATGTGATATGGGGGTTGCGTGTTAATTATTGTATATGTCAACACGTCCCGTATGCAGATGTTGTTTTCCCTTCCTGAGTGGAAAATTAGGTGGGAAGAGATTAGAAAAAGTGTTTTTATTTCCGCTGTCGTGACACTCTATTTGTTCTTCTTGACATTTCATCATTCCTCCTCTCTCTCCCTGGTGTTTCCTCTCAATCCATGTATGTAAAATAATTTATTATTACTGAAAGCAGCTGACGTGCTTTTTATTTTTGATTGCCCCCACTCCACTCACACTGTAGAACTACGACTTGAGACAAATTTAAATGTGTCCGATAAGATAAAAGGGAAACATTATTTTTGGAAAAATGAGAATTTGTCAACAAGACGACAGAATGAGGAGGATATTTATGGCAATCAAACAAAATTTAAAATTCTTCCTCCGTCCTCCGCCTGTGTAAATAACACATTTTTTTCTCTCTCCTTATCATGATCCTTCTCCTCTTCTGGCCTCTTTGACAATAACACATGATCACATGAGGACTTGATACAGTCAAATACAGTCTCAAATTTCTCAAAATCATCCTAACTGACTGAGCACACACGGCAAACTCAGTCAGTCGCTATCAATTTAATTAGTATCGGCGAGACATTGTTTTTCCCAGTAGGGAATAGTAATCCAATTAATATTATGGACATAATATTTCATCATTGTCGTCATCCTCATGTTTACACGGAAGGATCATGGACATCTCAAGAGAAATCACAATTGATTCACAAATAAGGGCATTCGTACTTGTTGTACTTTGTAAGGAAATATTGACAAGTGAGTCGGGGGATTTCATGTAGTCCACACCATGACACAATCCTCTTTCCACAGCAGTACCTGCTAAATAGTCCAATTAGACCAATTTACTGAGGGAGACACACACAGTTGAGTTGACCATGGGGGTAGATCAGCCACACACAGAATAGACTTGCTGCCTTGCCCTTGTAAAAAAAATAGTATGCACTCCAAATTATGCCAATAACCCATGAGGATGATGAGTGTCAACAAAGGAAAACGTTCCCCTCGTTCTACACACACACACACACACACACGATACATCTTTAGTAGATGCTTTGTGGCAAGTGTTTATGTGGAGCCGTTGTTTTCTCTCTCTGTGTGTGAAAGAGTGTCTGTGTGTATCATTGACAAGATTTGAGACGTCACGGCTTTAATTAGTGTGTTAATTCATTCCCTCACGAAAGGAGATTAGAGTGCAGTGAAGGAGAGAGAAGGATTCATTCATGATGTCATCCTGTAGTCAATGAAGCTTACAAAGTAGCTGTTCATTCATGGGAAAGACAAGTTTACCATTACTAGTGTTAGAGAAGAGAGAAGTCCATTATCATCAGATGGTCATCATCATCCATGGGAAAAGCAGTTACCAGTATTGTAGTACATTTCATTGCATATACTGCCATGTTTAATGAATGAGGAGTCCCCATTACTTGTCCATTCCTTTTTTACTGTGTGTTTAGGGATGGAGTGAAAATGACTCATAAAAAGTAATTTCCCTCTCCTTCCTTTTATGCAGGTCAAATAAGCATGGTTGCATTGAAAGGACATTTAGGGAAAAAGAGAGTAATTACATGGGTTAATATGTAGGCTGACTGTGTTACCAAGTTTAATTTTAATTGTGAGGGATAATGGGAAATGTTAACTTATTCTTCATTTTTTTAATCATAGGATTTGCTGGAGGGGCGGTCACAATCACAGCTCCAGTTTATGTGGCAGAAGCAGCAGATGCTAAAATCCGTGGAGCCCTTGGGAGTCTCTTTGACATGATGGTCTCTGTAGGAATGCTTTATATGTAAGTTTATTCTCTCATTCTTTAATTTCATTGTCAATCCCAGTCTCTAGCACAACAAAAATTGTAGGGAATTTGGGAGGGAAAGTGCGCATCGAATTTTTGCACAATCAGATTCAGTCAATTATTACAGAAAAAGAGAATCCTCGAGATTTTAATTTTATGCTTAGAAAATTTTCCGACCAACTTTCTGACATGTGTCCGTATCTATTGAAAGAAATTCTTTTCTCTAGTCAAAAAAATTGATTTGAATTATTCATCACTTAAATAAAGCAAGGCAGAGATAGAAGAGATAGAGAATGAGTGTAAGTACATTATCCCAAAAAAGGAGATATTCAAATTTTGCCAAAAAAATTAATAATTTGAATTGTAAATTTATTGGTCCCATGTTCACCTTTTGTCATCCAAAGTCTCTTTCATTTTCGTTGACATATGAGATATTTAAATGACTTTACCAAATTGATTGAGTATTCTTAATCCCTATTATATTCTTTGGTTACTAAACTTGTGGTTTTTTAAAATATGAAATTTCTAGTATGGCAATCGGTGCTTTCACATCCTTGAAAACACAAGCTTTGTGTTGTGCGATCATCCCAGTGATATTTCATGTACTCATGTTGGTCGTCCCAGAGTCACCCCGTTATTTAGTTGAAGTGGGGAGACCGGATAAAGCGGCCAAAGCCTTGTCTTGGTTGTACGGGATGTGTGAAAGTCAAGTCCAGGAGGACTTGAAAGAGGTAAATTTGAGAGATGAAATGACTTTCTCTTTCTATCTTGTCATGGCTGTCTTAGTGAATGAAGACTCATAGCTTTCTCTTTTGATGATTCCAGTTGATCCAGAGTGTGGACGACAGTAAAAGACGCCCTGTGACCTTCAACCGGATAATAATGAAAATGTCGGTGCTTAAACCGATTTTAGTGTGTCTTGGTCTCATGTTCTTCACCACACTGTCTGGTTATGACGCTGTCACAACGTACACTGGTCACATTTTTGGTGCGGCGAAAACTGGGATGGATCCTGAGATAGCTGTTATAATTTTGGGTGCGGTTCAAGTTGTGGCTACCATCCCGGCTGCATTCCTAGTCGATAAATATTGTGGTAGGAGGAAACTCCTCATGACATCCGAAATCCTGATGTGCGTATCCCTCGCTGCAATGGGTACTTTCACTTTCTCTATACACCCTCCTTTCTGCTTTCTCCAGTTAGTATTGTCATCTACAATGAGGACTTTCTCTTTTGTGTGTTCAGGTGCATCCGAATTTTTGAAGAGAGAGGGGATTTGTGATGCTTGTAAAGATATTAATTTGAGTTGGTTACCCCTGACCAGTCTCACAGTTTTCCTCGTCGCTTATTCCATCGGGGTCGGACCACTCTGCATGCTCATGCTTGGTGAACTCCTCCCGAGTCATATTAAAGGTAAATTAGTCAAGGATTAAATTGTGTAGAAAAAACATTTTTATTGGATACTCATCTTACTTACTTGTTTGACTAAAGGAATGGCTTCTTGTGCCGTCCTCTCTTTCCGATGGATTCTCGGGTTTGGTGTGACAAAGTTTTTTGAAGACTTGGAAGAGTATTTTGGGAAGGACCGGAGTTACTGGCTTTTCTCCGTCATTTGTTTCATTGGGTTCTTCTTCGTCTTCTTCTGTGTTCCAGAGACCAAGGGAAAGTAAGTCTGAGTACAATGTTGAACTTTTATGCTCCATTAAAAAAGTGGAAATAGATTATTTAATTCTTGTTCTCTTCCTCTTGTGAATTTTTGTAGAAGCCTTGACGAAATTCAGACATTCTTTGTGAGTCCAGAGAAACTAAGACAAGAGAAACAAGAAGAAGAAGAGGAAATGGATAATCATAGTCAAATTGCGTGAAAAGAATTGTACGTACCTCACACACACACGCACCGTTTCAATTGTAGGTGGTAGGTCTTTTATCTCCAGACAATAATAATAAAACTATAAATATATTGTAGTGGACACCTTAAATAGCTACTGATGAACACTTTTTTTCTATAATTGTAGAAGTAGACACCATATTAAATAATGTGAAACTTTCATAATTTAGTCACTACATTCCGTGTGTTTTGTAACTAAATACTCTCCTTAGTTTTTATTTGAGAGTGAGTGTGAGATAGGTAGCCAAAAACTTTTTATCGTAATACTGTATGTTACACAAAGACAAAGAGTAAAGGTATAATTAAAGGTACATTTAAATTATTATTGTTGTCGTATAAATATCTAATGTACAATTTACTACAAGGAAAACTCAATCATGACTAAGTTAAAATGAATACATTTCCATGAGCAAATGAAGTTTCTCTATACAACCATTTTTTTATAGTGTGTTAACTAAGAGAGAGAGAGAGAGATTCGTTAGACAAAAACGTAACACGTCGTTGTCGTTTTAATATAACTACTATATCACAATTTTATGTAACGTCCCCTCCACATTTTTTTGTTTGTTATACAATTACAATTACATTATTCACAGGTGGACTTATTTAAAGAGTAAAAAGGAAATCCAGTATTTTGTATGAATACATAGTAATAATACGTCTAATCTATGATGATATGATAGGTACTTACAACTTACGTATATATTTAATATATTTTAAACACGATTATTTAGCGACTCCACGCTAAACACTACGACTACACACATCATAATATACCAGTCATGATAAGCAATTTTGATGATGCGCTTATTATTAGTCTTATGAGAATAATGTTACTTACAAATACACAATGAGTGCCTCTGGTCCTATGTATGCGTTTATACACACAAAAAATACAATTGTAATGTTACCTTAATATATAATACTACTTGACGGATCAAGTGGAAACACACAAGTTTAATTGTGACACTTGTGTCAGTTTTTTGACAAAAAACTAAATAAAAAGACAATGTTTTTACAAAAGAAAGAAAAGATCCACTGTTGTAGCCCATTAATTCATTTTTTAAAAAAACTGCACACGGTAATAATTCTACCGTGTCTGTGTGTGTGTGTGTGTGGGTGTCAAAGTAAATGCACATGTCAATTAACTTCCTAAGAGCCCACCTTTCATAATAATACCATTAGATTCACGGAGGCTAGTAAAAACTACTGTATGGGTTGACTCTGATCTGGTAAATGAGGTTAATGGATGTGGAATCCACCGTGTACTGATGTGTGGCTGGATTGCGAGAATGATTATTTTGTCAAAATTTTGACATTGACACTCATTAACTTGATTCATGGAGGTTTTATTCCTCCCTCTCCCTCCTCAGACATTCTGATCGTGAGTCAGACTGACACACAGTCTCAGTGTAGTCAAGTCAGTGAAAGTTTTAGTTCAGTTTGGAGCTTGCACTGAAAAAAAGAGGGTTTACAACATACATGTAGGTACGTGTAGGAAAAAGCAGGAAAAAGTTAGATAACTCTAGTTAAATCCAGAATTCAAAAGCGGGGCTTTTTAATCATCTAAGCCCAATTGTGATCATCCTATCTCTCTCCCTCTCAGCAAAAACCCACCCTGGACGTCCACCTCATCAGAAATTTTTTTTAAAACTCTTGACTGCGTCAGATCACCCTTTCACACACTTAGCATAATCATTCAGTAGAATATTAGGATGGTCAGTTGTTTACACATGCCTTTTTTTAAAAAAATTTGTATTTGATGGATGATGTCACACAAAATTTGGATAGGGATTAATTTCTTGGAGGAATAATTCCTATGATGATGACGCAAAATTTTTCATGTCATGTCACAATTTTCCTTCCCCAGATCAACGGATCTGAGGTTGGAATGAATGAGGAGGACAACAGATCTTCCCATAGCACAGTACAGTAGGTAATGTGATCAGTGAACTGTACACACATGTATTATTTAAATGTTAAGGTCGTTTCTGTTTTCTGCTTTACATTAGGACTACGCATCAGTCAACGACGTCGACGGAAGACGTAAAGCCAACGCAAAAATGATGAATCTCCATAATTTTTCCTAGTCATATCCACAACAACAACTTGTTTTTATTATCCCACCTATTTAGCATGATGAACTCTTTTTTTCTAAATAACAGATTCCTGTACACACATGTATTGCATTGTGTTTGTATTGTAGTTTCTCCTCAATTGCAATGATGTGGAGCCGGAACTAGTCAATAAAATTCATCATTTCTGTTGAAAAAATAAACAAAAATCCGGATTAGCATTAAAGCCCAAGAGTCTTAGTCGTCTAACACCCAAAAAATTATTCCAACAATTTTTCCTCACCCTTATTATACTAACAAAGTTATGAAACTGTTTGAAATTTTGACATGATCCTCGTGACCTTCAACTCCGTATCTCCCCTATTAGTACAATCCTGTAAAATTGATGGAGATTGGGTGCGTGTGTGTTTGTGTGTGTGTACTGTCTAATAATGCGCGACTATGAGGAAAAAGGTGTCATCATGATTTTTTTTGTATTTGACCTTATCAAAACTGACTTGGAAAAGCTTTTCAAAATCATGCAAACGTCATAATATTCCTGTGTGTCCATGTCAGTCTGTGGATGATGTATTTTTTATGAATTTAAAAAAAACTGTTGAGAAAGATTTACAACATTTTATTACCCTCCTGTACAATCTGAGATTAAGTTTAAAAAAACACATGATGATCCCTCATGTAAAAACACAATTAAATTGTGTGTTCAAAGAGTTGTTTAATCATCATAGACAGAAAAATGATGATTACACGACCTCTCCTCCCATGACGGCATTCTCCACACACAAAAGAGTTTACTAATACAAAAACAAAATAGTGGTGTGGACTAAAGGTCAATCGGACTGAATGTGGATCATTCCTACACAATATGATTTGAGTGTAGGATGACTGCATAGCTAAGTCAAAGTACTCTACTCACTTTTATGACATTTAATTCTGTGAATCTTTACCCATCATCCTTCGATCCTCTCGAGCCCTCCTCGTCTCCTGTCGCCGCCCGCTTGTAAATCATCATCATCCTAACCTCAAAAGTTCTTGTACGACATCATGATCCACTAAATACCACAAAAAATGATGATAAAACTTTTATTGTCACCTCCTCATCTGAGCCTACCCTCACCTCCATACATTCCTCCATTCATCATTCAATCCTGTCAGCATCAATGCTTTCCATCAATGCTGCAATTAGTTAGTATTGTACTGCTAATCTGGAGTGAACACTCGTCAAAATCTTTTTATTACTATTTTACAAACTCACAAAAAAATACACACGAGAGCAAATGAGCACTGGCACACTTCCGGTGTTAGTCAAAGACAGGGACAATTATTTTGTGAGTGGAGGCCCGGACAAATCCACCATCGTTTTTGTTTAGTGTCAACTGCAATTATTTCGAATATTATTTAAAAATTATGGAAGTCATCCCCGAAGATCCAGACACTCCAGAGTCCGTCGAGGACTCAACTTCCAAGGGAGTTGAACCTAAAAGTGAAGCTAATAGTAGAAAATCCTCCAAAGTCCAAATCCCAGATCCAGATAGTCGAAAATCTTCCTTGGCCACGGCTGACAGTGGTGGAGGTCCTGCAAGGAAAATCGGAGTTTCCGGTCCTCCTCCTCCATATAATAATGCTCAACCCCAGTCTATTCTTCATCATCCTGGAGAGAAGAAAATTAGCAATGGAGATCGGAAAATCAGTATTGAGACTGGGAAAATTAGTAATAATGAACGGAGATTTAGTATACAGTCCAAGGATCCAGCCAGTAGAAAAATTAGTCGGGCAGACAGTACAATCAGTGGGACGGGAGGGCCCCGAAAAATCGGTGTACTCAAAAGGACCCTAACACAAATGACCCTCAGTAAGTTGTCTTTTTTTCCACTTCTCCAGTTTGTTTGTCAGTTAATCAGCTAAGTTAAAATAATAGATAAGCAGTTTTTTGTGTGGAAATTTAAATTTTAAAAATTAACAAATAGGTCACCTGGAAATTGGATCCCTCGGAACTGCTGACGACTTCACTCCAAAGTAAATACTTTTTGTTGTGAATTGTATTAGCGTCATTAAAGGTTAAAATTTAATCACAAATCGATGGTTCAATTTAGAAAAGGACCACAAATCCTAGCCGCATTAGCAGCCACAGTCGGAGCTGTTGGTATGTGTGACATGTCACTTTTGTGAAGAATTTTTAGATTAAAAAATTGTACTAACTTTTTTGTACTTTAAAAAATGGACAGGGATGGGGACAGTCATGGGGTATACGTCCACAGGTTTGATTCAATCTAGTTGAAATTATTTTCTATGTGTTTCATCTGTCAATATGTAATATGACTATCTTGTGCATCCACAGCCATTCCACAGATAGAAGAACTGAAAAAATTTGGACCTCCGAATCATTCAGATATCAGTTGGGTCGCCTCACTCGTCCCCGTAAGAAATCCATTCGGTATTATTTGGTCCAGATTACATACAGAAGTAATTTAGCAGTCTAAATACATGAATGACTATATGGATGACAAGGATTTTTCCCATTTATATTAGATGGCCGCAATATTTGCTGGTGCCCCGACGGGTCAGGCAATTGAGAGGATTGGGAGGAAGACAACAATGATTCTACTGAGTCTTCCTTTTGTGTTGGGTTGGCTCCTCATTGCTTACGCTGTCAACATTCCAATGATGTTGGCTGGTCGATTCTTGTCTGGTTTTTGTGCTGGAGCATTTTCCTTGACAGCTCCAGTCTTCATTTCTGAAACGGCAGAAGACAGTATCAGGTATATTGGATTTCCAGTGATCTATGAATTATACAATGTGAAAGGACTATCCAAAGAAAATCTGTGACCTCAAATTTCAGAGGGACACTTGGTTCCGGGTTTCAACTCATGGTCACTATAGGCATCCTTTTTTCGTATGTGGTGGGGGCATTTGTCTCGTACGTTTGGCTGGCCATCATCAGTGCCTCTGTCCCAGTCGTAATGGTATGTAAAATACATTTATAGATTTATGGTGCATTGGACCAATTATTAAATGTTCTTATTGATCCACAGGTTTGTCTAATGGCTTATGTCCCTGCAAGTCCACGGTGGTTGGCTGGTCGGGGTCAAATGGAAGAAGCCAGTAAAGCTCTGGCTTGGTTCCGTGGGGCTGACTCCTCTCAACAAGTGGAAGAAGAACTTAGGATTGTGAGGAAAATTAATTGTCCTGTAGCATTTCAGTAAGCATTAAGCTATGTAGTGCCAAAAAAACAATTTGACCCTGAATTCCCTTTTGACCTGACAGATACAATCGAGTATCGATGAGAGTAGAGCAAAGAAAATGAAAAAGATGGACTACATGTCTCCAACTATGCTCAAACCAATGTCAATCAGCGTCGGACTCATGTTCTTCCAGAGTTTCTCCGGGACGGATGCCATCACTTTCTACACGTAAATATTTCCCCTCCGCATCTCTCCCCATAATTGTTAACCTAAATTAAATGTAATTAAAACATTCATTCACAGTGCACAATCGACAAATCTGACATTATTAAATGTTATCTCATTCATAGGGTCAACATCTTTGAGAGTGCAGGGTCCAGTCTGGACGGAAACGTCGCAACCATCATCGTTGGTAATTAATTCATTTTGAACTCTTTCGAAGAAAAATACATAGAGTCAGTATTACCTGTAATTTGATTACGATTCTACAGGAGGGGTCCAAGTAATCGCCACATTTGCATCCCTGATGTTGGTGGATCGAGCTGGACGAAGGTTTTAATGACAAACAATGATAACTTGTTAGAAACTACAGTTGTAATATTGTTAATCTAATCACAGTAGTATTTAAATTTTGTTTACCTAGGGTTTTGCTACTAGCTTCTGATGCCGTGATGGCCTTGTCCTTGGCTGCCCTGGCTTCCTTCTTCTTCCTAAGTGAAGAGCAAAAGCTTAATTTTGGTTGGCTCCCCTTAATTAGTTTGGTAGTTTTCGTCACAGCATATTCTATCGGATTTGGACCCATCCCTTGGATGATGATGTGAGACTCTTTCAGTATACTTGTTGTGTAGGATCTAAATTTTATTAATACAAGAATTTGTTTGATTTCAGGGGAGAGATTTTACCTAACCATGTTATTGGTGTAGCGTAAGAAGAACAATAAAATCAAAGAATTGTGTATTTTTTAAAAAAATGAATCTATAAAGTGAATGGATTCATTGTAATTTTTAACAGGTCCGCCATCGCTACTTCATTTAACTGGTTCTTCACCTTTTTGGTCATTCGATTCTTTGAAGACATGCAAAATACTTTAACACAGAAATGGCTCTATTTATTCTTCTCTGGTTGTTGTGTTGTGGGATTGCTATTTGTCTTCTTTTTCGTAATGATCAATCAAAATTTTGTCTGTATTAGTCCACATGTCTGTTTTTTAAGTTTATTAATATGGATATACTGTGACTTAGGTACCTGAAACCCGTGGGAAGAGTTTGGATGAAATTCAAGAATTATTTGCATCCAAGAAAGATGGATCATTGCCAGTGTCACCGTCTCATAGTAGGAGAGTATCCAGGACTACAGTCGACTCTCTATTTTTCACTTAAAAAACTTTATTTTCATTCTTTCTCTCTGCACCCAAATACCGTAAAAACTCAATACCGTAGAAACTCCCCTTGCCCCATTTTGATTGATCCTTTGACTCAAAGGAAATTAAAGAGAGGGATGTGTGTGTGGAGCCGAGGTGGATTCTTGATTTTACGGTCAAATGTCAATACTTGTTGTGTCGAGTAAATTCCGGTTACTTTCTAAATTTGTAAGAATGGTTTTAAAAATTAAAAAAACTTTGGAATATTTTGTAAAAAAATCTGAGAGTACAAAATAGGGTGACTCATTTCGAGTGTCATACAAGTATACAGTTTTTCGAAAGGAGCACCTACGACTACTATGTACTTACCAAGTGAAAATAGAATTCGCTTTCACTTTCCCTTTTCTTTGTGTGGAGAAAGTTGAATTTTCCTTCTCCTGAATTCTCCTACATACTAAGCGAGTTCATTGTGCTTCACTGACACATAGCTAATTGTGACAGTCATGGTTATTCTCAGAGAGTCGTGTTTTTGTTGTTGACGACTGTACTATAATTATAATTATGTCCTTTGAAAAAAATGTATGCATACTCCATATCCCATCATTACCTTTTGCCTATTAGGATTAGGAAGGGTTTGCACGCACGTGGAGGGGAAGGATTAAAGTCTGACAAACAATTTTATTAATTTTTATGAGTCTTCCTTATGTAACCCCCCATCCCACATACACACACACGTACGTTTCTTCATCCGACAGTTTGTCAAACTTAATCCTGGACCAAGGACAAACGTGCAAAAATTTGTAGTCAGGAAGAAGACAACCAAAGACAGCTATGTGTATTTATCTAATTTCAACTTTCCCTTGTACAAATTGTTTTGACTGTCATGTTACATGACTCGTAAAATAAAACACGAATCAGGCTCATCAAATGCTTCTCATTTCGATTACGTAATTTTGAGTAAAATCTTTTTGTTCCAGGAAAAAAGAATAAAACAGGAATAATAATGTTAAATTAAAATGATAGACATTTAATAGCCATTTAATGCTTTTTACTTAATTTAAATTATTATTATTATGTCGATTATGAAGCAGATGTTGATTACAAGAATCTCTGCATCCCATGTACTAAAGTAATGTGTATGTAGAGTTAGCATTATTAGACTGAAATAAGGGTATGCGAAGATCTTACCGTAAAAATTCTGATAGAATTCTCCTCTGCCATATTCTACCATATCTTAAGAAGTTAGAACAGTCTTTTGTACATAAAGAATCTTCATTAAGGATGTGTTTACGGTGGATTTTAATAATAAACTGTATCCAGCCACACACACACACAGCAGGCAGAAAATCCTTGAGAGAGGCCGGAGTAACAAGTAAAAGACTGTGTGTTGAACAAAAATAAGAGTATGACCACGTGCTTAGTCTGTCATTAATAATGAGCGAATGTGAACTATACAGTTTTGATTCCATCAGATGCAAAATAGTTGGAACATTAAGTAGTATTATTTAACAGGATATGTGGGAATGACTTGTACAAATCTGCCTTATATTTTGTATCACTCCACAGTATTACCTTGCATATTAGTGTGTGTGTGTGGATGAGAGGATAGTATATCCACTGCTAATCGTCAACCAAACAATGCTAAGATAAGGGATTGAATTAATAATGACTGTATTTAATTTATTCCAACATGTCCTCTCTAATATATGCACACTGTAAACTGCAGATACACACAGGGGAAAAAAAATTTGCGGTCATCAAAAGTAATCATGACATTCAATTAGACAATCAGGACTCAGTCTCTGAGAGTTTTGTCAGAATATTGAACTTTTTTTCCATTTCCAAAGGTTGAGTTAAGGTTAGACTCTCAATATTTTATATATGTACATCGTGCAAGTAGCAGAGTTCAAATATCCAAAAAAATTGTGTGTACATTTTTTTCATTCGGTTGAATTGAATAATTTTTTCGGGATGTGAGTGTGTATTTGACGACAGACACAAAATGAACAAACGACTCAACATTTTTTCCAAAAGGAAAAGAAATTCTTTGATCATCGTAATTGTGACATGTCAAAAAATCTCTGAAGGAGGAATCAATTTATAAATTATTTACATTAAGTAGGTTAACTGTAGGTAAGAACATAATTAATTTTGATAATTATTAGTACTTACTATGTAGTTCAATCGGAGGAATTTAATAAATCTTTGTTATTCCTTTGTAGTTTTTAATAATGCCAGAAAATTTAGACTGGACAAATATTGCACTGGTGGGGTTCATTGTGTTTGTGACGATCATTGTAAGTTTTGAGTACTGGAATCAATGATAGAAATATGTTGACTATTTCATTGTATTTGACTTATTGTTTTCTAGCTCCTTGTTGTCTTTTGCCGGTGGTTAAGGTAAACCATCATAATTCGTATTGTGTGTGATGATCTTACTTTATTTTTTCTAATTTTTTTAAGAAGGGATAATGAAGAACGAGCGTACAGGAGTGCTCTGGAGAGACGACGGCAAGGATTTTATATGGGTGTGAACACAATTTTATGAATTTTTAAAGGAAAGGTTGTTTCGTGTAATTATTTTTGTGTTTTGATCGTAGTGCAAGACCCTGCAAATATGGGAGTATGGGAAGTGTATTCGATGGTGGAGGAGGGTAGGGAAATGCAACAGTTATCTCCATGTACTCACCACACTCCTCCAGTGACCCCAGTGACCCCAACAGCAGAAGGGTTACAATTCCAAGAACCCACTTACAAAGGTGGAGTTAGAAGACTTTCAAATCCTATTGCAAAAAAGAGACTTCCGGCGACGTTGGAAGCGATCAGCGAATGAACTGCATTTGTCCATTAATCTTTCTTCAGATATTTGGTTAAAATGTTTTGACCCAAATCTCCTCATCTCTAGAATGTGTTTGGGTCGAACTTTAATTTTTCAAAATAATACAAAGACTTTGACACAGTGTCGTTTGTTACTGCAGTAGATCTTCCCTGGAGAAAGTTGTGTGTGTGTTTGTGTGTTGACTACTTCTTTAATTACATTTTAATTAGTCTAATATCATATGAAAATGTCACGGGTGAGTCTCGTCAGTTTAAATGATTACATTTTATTATAAAATATAATGTATTTTTCGTACCACAGCAAGTATTTTCTATTTTAAATGTGCACTGCTTTAATATAATAAAGGAAAGGATGAAGATGTGCTCTGAAATGTACACTAGTCTTTGTAATCATTCTCTAGTTATATTAGTTAGTTTTATGGGGAAAAGCATTCTGATACTGATAATTCACATCATAAATCACATCATTGTGTCAAATCCATTTTAAATTGTAAACTGTAGGTACTGCACAGAACAGTCCCAACAAAACTTCCCTTGTGGGAGTAGAATTTTTGTCGTGTGGACATCCTTACTTTTGAATGAGCTTTCAAAGGACGGCGAAAAAATTTTTTTTGGTCAAATGGCATTCAGGTCGAGTTTAGTGTGCATTGGAAAAATAATTAACAACAACCTAATTGAAAGTCCAAATGTTCGGGGAATAGCAGTCAGTGCCACACAAAAATGTAAAAAAACATCTGACAAGAAGGGTCCTCCTCCCACAGGAGCACAGAAACGGAAAGTGAAGCCCATTATCACGCCACCCAAGACGGAAGAAGAAGTTGTGTTAGGTATAAAATTATTAATTTCTGAAGGTTTTAACAAAAGTTGATATTGAGTTTCATGAATATTTTGTCCCGTCTTTGGTATACAATAGGGAAACGGGTTTTGGCCGCTGTTAAAAAAGTTTCAATGACCATGGGAGGAGATCCAGATCAAATCGAGTCAGATTTGGTAAAAAAGTTGAAAAGCCAAAGTTTCCCAAAGAAGTCAATTGGGCAAGTAGTTTTTCTTCCATAATATTATTTTAACAATTTCACTTTTGATGTATTAAAAACAAATTTTATATTAATTTGTTGAATACAGAGATCTTGTCGAAGGAATGACCATTGATGTATCAAAAACTACAAGAGAAATACGACCTCAAGGTGTGGTTGATGTAGATTCCAGTCGGGCTGAACGAGTTCGTCGACTTATGGAATCTTCAAGACGTCCTCAAGGAAATTATGATGATGATCGTCGAGATTTACAACAGGATCCAAGACGTGGAGGTAGACGAGAAATACGAAGACGACCAGCAGATTTTCAATCAGACTCATTGTTTACTGGTCAGCCACTTGGTATTTTCATTGGTCCAGATGCTGAGAAAGTGCCACTCAAAGAACAACCACGTCTTACAACATGGGAACATTTAGAGGAAAAGGAAATTAAGCTAGCTGTCTCACATCCACCAGCGAATGGCTTTGAAGAAATGATTATGTGGACAGAGAAGGGTATCATGTGGAAATACCCCATTGACAATGAACAAGGTATTATATTATACTACATACGAATGAACTTGTGTGTGTGCATCCTAATTTAATGGGAATTTTTTATTGATGTGATATTGACGTTACACTTTTGTTGTTTTGATTGCAGGATTGGACGAAGAGGTTAAATATTCTTTTGCAGATCATGTGTTCTTAGAGTCTCTCATTGAATCTTGGTGTCCAGACAAAGGTCCACTTCGAAATTTTATGGACATTGTCTGTGTTTCTTTAGCCAAGAATTCCTATTTAACGGTACCAGAGAAGAAAGAATATCTAGAATGGTATGGTAATTATTTTGCAGACAAAGCTTCAATTTTGAAAGAAACTGGTGCTGGAGAAATTAAGCAAAAGCAGCAAAGTATATAGAGACATTTTTTTGTACATGTGTCCTTCATGGGCCAACCGTTAGTAGTCAATTACAGTCCATAGAAATGAAATCTTATTATCTTCCACTTGTGTTCTACAAAGTAAACTTTTAGCATTTTATGATTCTGAAAAAAATGGACAAGTTGTGTGTAAATGTTCCATTGTACACATTTATTTGCTCATAAAAGTGAATTACTAATAATAATAATGAGTAATAGTCACCAACAAGTGAAATACATTACATTGACTTTTGTAACTTATTTAGCATAATAGTCATCCTTTGCATATTTGATTCAGCATTACACAACTAAAGACAACTAAAGACAATTAAAATATTTTTTGTTCACATTTTGTTGCAACATTATTGGAATTACCAATCGAGCAACTAGAATGACTTGATATTCTTTTGAGCGCAGCAAGTTTGAAACTTGACAAAATTCGGACAGAGTTACTACACGGTGTCCAGTGTCCTCGTAATTTTAACCCTTTAGTAGTCAGACAAGCACGACTGTATGTGAAGAATGCAGCCCATTTCGTTTTTTAAATTAATTTTGGCCCCTCGTCTGTATCGTATTTACCAAAGGGCTTCACAAAATGTAAGAAATTTACGTCCATTAATAATCAATGATTATTCAAACCGTTTTTCATTGTACCTTTTTGACTACTTTTTTTTATATGTGACAAATTGTGTAACAACGGATTGAAATACAACTTAAATTAATTGTAATGATTTCATTTTGATAGGATAATTTAATCTATGCACCGAATATAGCCGAAAGATGGGGAGGTAAATAAGTATTAAATAATCGAAAATTCTATGTAAATTGACAGTAAATTGAGAGAATTTTGTGTCATATTTTTTAATTGTCCATTACTAGACTTTGGTGTCAGTTACATTTTCCCCATCGGGACGATTTATTGCATGTGGCAACGGAAGTTCAATTACTTTCTGTATTTGGGGATTTTAATAATCTCCTCATACATGCTTCGAGCTGCTGGAAGAGCCGTGAATCCGACTTATTTGAACTTTCTTCACATGATCAATCGGGCTAGGTGAGTTAAAACTGAATCATCTGTTAATTTAAAGAATGCCTTTTAAATTATCACCTTTTTTTTATCAAAATTATTTTATTTTTAGACAAACTTTCACTGGTGAAAATGCAGAAGTGTTACGAACGTACGGTAAGGGAGATGATATTTGCAATTCTGAAACATTCCCTTCACTTTATATTTTAGTCAGGATTTAACTATATTTATGTTTATGAATTTGTTAAAATATGCAGATTTTGAGTTTAGCAGTTGGCCAATTAGCTACAAAGCTACTCGATACAGTGAATTTGCAAAGGAGGCTCGTGCCAACCGTACAGGATTTTCTTACATCACTCCATCATGGGTTGTAGGATGGCTTGTTGCACACACATTTGGAATTCGTTTGATTTACCCTGGACTTTTGTTTGGACCTATTATTCGGACTCCGTTGGAAGTAAGCACAATTTGTTCTCATTATATTACAGCCATGGCTAGACGGATCTTAAATTTAATGCATTTATAATGAAGGATGGACGGGCAAAACTGGTCATGGAGAAAGGAGGAAAACGAAGCAGAGTTCAGACTGCTGATGGGAACACTTTGGATACAATGTTCGTTGATAGGAGGAGGTTGTACGTTAACCCATACTACATATATTTTTTTGTCTTTCGAAATAACAACAGTATCTATAACATGATTTTTATTACTATGAACTGTAGCGATATTAATGGAAATGGAAATGTACTGGTCATCTGCTGTGAGGGCAATGCTGGATTTTATGAAATTGGAATGATTGGGACACCCATTGAACTTGGGTATTTTATTTTAAAATTTCTGACAAGATCCAGTGTCACCGGTGGTGACATGTAAAAGAAATATTTTTCGCATTTTGAGGGGCTGTAACTTATTAATTAACATTTTTACAGATACTCTGTCCTAGGATGGAACCACCCTGGTTTTGGTGGATCCACGGTAAAATAAATGATAACAAAATTAAATCAATTAATACTCATTGAACAATAAAATTCAGAATTTTAAACTCTTATGATTACTGTAGGGTACTCCCTATCCGGAAGCTGAATTAAATGCTGCGGTACTTTAAATTTTTGGTTGTTAGATTAGTTAAAATTTTGTAATTTGTATTTCAAGTTCTTGTATGTGTACGGACTGAAACATTTAAAAGTGTCATTTAAACTCTAGGAAGCAATATTTGAGTATGCAACAAAAATTCTGGAGTATCGTGAAGAAGATATACTTCTGTATGGTTGGAGCATAGGCGGTTTCCCAGCAACTTACTTGGCCAAGAGTCATCCTAATGTGAAGGGCCTTGTAAGTGACCAACTTTAACTGTACCTTTTTACACCCAAATAATACGTATTTTAAAACAGAGCTTATTGTTATTATAGATTTTGGACGCTACCTTTGATGATATTCTACCACTAGCATTGCCTCGAATGCCGCTAAGTAAGACAAATAAATTGATTTTGTACATTACAATCTTGTACAAAGTCTACACTATTTAATTTGTCACCATATTTTCCGCTATCCAAATATTTTAATCTCCAGATATATTGACTAATTAGAAGTGTTGAAGATCTAGCAGTAAATAAATTGTTATGTATGTATTACTTATGTGTCGTTTGTTTTGTTTCTCCTTTCAGTTTTAAGTCCAATAGGTAAGTTGTGAATTTTCATCATCTTCCGTCTACAACAAAGTATATTTTTTTTGTGTAATGACATTTTTCGAATTAACATGTAGTGCATGGAACAATTCGCAACCACGTGAATTTGCACATCAGCAAGCTGCTAGACGGCTACCAGGGTCCTGTACGTTTAATTCGTCGAACAGAAGATGAAATAATTAGCGATCCTCCCGCAGTATTGCAGGTATTACATTTTTTGATAAAATATAATGAAAGCCTTACTATAGCTATAGATGGTTTTAATTTTTTTAAAAATTCTATGATCACATCTGCAGGTGAATCGTGGGAATTTCTTACTACATGATCTCGTCCGTAATCGATACCCAGAAATCTTCACAAATAGTCCAGAAACGGAGAAAGCATTGAGAGAGTGGTATGGAAGACCACATGTGAAAGGTACAGGGGGTGGAAATTAACTTTATTGGTTTGTATTTCTTGTAATGGAATATGGAGTGTCAAAAATAAGGGCATCATTTTACAAACTTTCTTTTTAAAATTCTTTCATTACACAGATACACCTGGGACGGTTGCGGCATTTTTCAATGACTTGTCCATCCCAAATGACTTGACTTCTCTACCTGCAGCTGAGAAGGCTCGCTTGGTCACCAAAATTGTAAGTTGTAGAACACGAAATTAAGACTAGGATATAGATTTTCTTTTGATTGACCTCAGAGAATTTTGAAAAACAGCAACAATAATATGAATAATATGTATTTTGTGTAGGCTGACAAGCTGTTAACCGACTATAAATCTAGTCACTGCACTCCGCTCCCTCCTTCATTGTTTCAATTACCTTGGAAAGATAGCACCAAACTGGAGAAACTGGAGAAAGCTCAATACTAAATAATTAGAGAAAAAGCTTCACAGGAATACAAAGCTTCTTTTTCTTGTTTCTGACCCAAAGTTATATAGAGATACAAAATTGTGATGTTGTAAGTAAACGTTTGTCAATAATAAGGTTATGTGAGGTACGCTATCTTCGACCGATCATACAAATAATAATAATAACGACGCAGCAAGTATTTTCTCCTTCACATACCCAATGCCAAAGCGTTTATAAATAGTTACGGATTATTTTATTTGCTCGTATTTTAAATGTTTAATCTTTAAAATGTGTGTTCGTGTGTGTTTGAAATTTCAATATATTGTATTGTATACTAAAAATGATACAAATAAATGTTTGTTTCTTGTTCTTTTTTACAAATGATATTAACGGGCTGATTAAAATTTTCAAAATATTATTTGTGGTGTGAAGATTGAGATGATGATCCAACTGTGCATTAATTTCCTCACCCCATGAGCACGAACATGATTTTCTCTAGGTCTTGTACTTTCAAGTTGACAATGTCATGTTTCATGAAATGTAAGTATGTAGGAACTTGTACTTGCATCACAATGTGTATGGTCAACAAGAGAGATTGACTAAGTAAATACATTTGTTTAGCCAGATTAGTTTTACTTTTATCTAATTTCCGTACGTGGTAAATAAACAAAGTGTCTAGCGATATGACGAGTAAAATTACATAGGGCTTTGACAATTCACTGGTCCATTTTATGACAGAAAGAAAAATCGTAAAATATCTAAATCCTTAGCTTACGTTACATGTATATAACTTACCTACACACATGGGTACATTTATTCTGTCTCAGAATTCCACGTGTATGTGGCTACTACTAAGTACTACAACATTCTGTAGAATTGAAAATGCAACTCCTTCTCAGAAATTGCATTGTAAAGTTGACAATGTACTGTCAACCTACAAAAAGTAAATATAACCTACCCCCATGTAATAGTTTTCTTGTAGTTTTCTTGCGTGAAGTGTGATTCAAGTGGTATTTTTTATTATGTCATCGCCTATTACGTATTGTTATGAATCGGGTCAAAATTCTGGACGAAGGTCATATAGGTAGCTACTAAGCTACTTAAGTACATACATAACTTAATGTCTACAGTGTAGACGAAAGGCGTTGAACATCTTTTTCTCTCCCTCTTATTAGTCTGAAGGGCATGGCTCTCTTGATCTTCGTTTCCCTGTCCATCCACGTTCATAGAGGTAAAATAGTATGTCCTTGAGCATGAAATTAATTGTATACCTACGCAAATATTACCCACTCTGGAGATGGACCGTGCAAATCTTTCCCTTCCCTTTTACACACACAATTATTTTACCTTCATATTTTTGCTATAATACAATGTAATGCCCTTGTCAGCATACCAATTAAACTACTGTATGTCCAGGACAGTGTAGTCACTTCAAATAAATATTATTATTTACACATGGAATGCCAAGAAGCTACAAGTGGTTGTTCTAAGGAACCCCATTCTTGGAATTTAACGTAAAGTTTCTTATCTCCATGAAAATATTATAATCCTATGGTAGAAAGAATGTGGGCCACAACGATAACGACAAAGTTGAACGTCCTACAGCACATTCCAATAATGACAAAAATTGAACATCCTAAATAAATAAATAGAGTATCGTTTTGTTATAACACAAAATTGTAGAGGTAGGAATGTGTGGGTCGTCGACCTTATTCGGATCTGTCGATGACAAATTGACAGTCCAGAGAATTCCAGAGAATGGACAAGAATACTTTTGATTTACCACTGAGTCAAGGCCAAAAATGTGGGCAGTCATACTTAAATAAAAGATGAAGCTACGATAATTAACAATAAAAATGTAGCAAAGGTTCATGGTGTGGGCACTCTCTACACCTCCTTCACTTTATAAGACATTCAAAGAAGACATCAATTATGTAATATCATCTGTACGGAATAAGGAAGCATCCAGAATGTCTACACATTACTACACGGGTACTTACATGATAGGTTTTCGCTAGACCATCAAAATATTTCATTATTTACTGCATCCTAGATGTATGTAGTGCCGGACACGCACTCAAGCTCCGAGTCAATTTTCAGTATAAAATTACACAATGTAATAAAATGGGCATGCAGTTGTTTTTATACATACATTTACGTTATTAATGTATTTTCATCTGCATCATTTTCCTAGCTCAATGTAATGATAATGACCTATGACCAAGTTTCATAATTACTCATGTATAGTTTCTAGGCTATTTGACAGCTCCATGTTCATTAATAACCTAGTGGTTACTAAGCAACATGGGTACCGACACTTCCAAACATACATTCCAAATTTTGGGGGGAACCAATATCAATGGAACTTTTAGCCGTTAACGCATTTCCTCCGAGTCCGAAAAATACATGGTCAAGGTGTGTTTCTACCTTTCAATTGAACACTGTGAAAAGAAAACTTTCTTTCTGTGTCGTCCACGTGACCCAATTGGCCCTGGCTATGCAATTGCATTAGGAAGTTTATAGCATCTTTAATACTCTTCGTCAGTGGAATGGAGAGTTTAGATATAAACCCACTACCATATATGGACAGCTCACACTGAATCAATACCATGATGGTACTCCACAAAAGTCAATATGCAAAAGTCTCTATTGCTGTGGTGTGCTCAGTGGAAAGCAAAAGTTTTTAAACAGCAAAGTTATTAAAAAGCGAAACCGCAAGGAAGGAAGGCAGTTCCAATAGGACATTCCGTACAATACACACACACACACAGAGTGTTAATAGATTGTCTCAATGAGTTAGCATTGGTTAAAAATACACAGTAGTATACACATTCTCAAATTGTTTTGCATGGTTATGTCACATTTCCTTCTCATTACATAGTGCAAAGTGCGTCTACAACTAGCAAAAAGAGATTCGCCTCCTGCGGGACAAAAAAAATAGAATGTGTGTGATAATGGGACAGACATTGCCTTGATGTCTACAGTATAATAATAATACATGTTTATACTGGAAGTCTGTTAATTTAAATAAGAAACCCTCAATGTAATACACAACAGGTGTAGTGTGATCGTACTTATATCAGTTCTAATTGTTGGACTACTCTAAGTATATGATATATTACATACTATAAGAAGAGGACTTTTGGTTACGCTATAAGAAACAAGTCTGTTCTTGTTTCGTTGGGAGTGGGGTAAAAATTGTTACCGACTACCTCCTCCACCAAAAGTTCTCGTATTAAATAATATGTACTGTACATGAAGTAATATTATGGTCTTGGACCAAAGAAGGGTACTGTATTTTTTGTTCCTCGTCTTTTTCAAAGGAGAAGAAGAAACCCCAACATTGTAGGAAGAGATATTCAACCCCTCGAATCCTCCAGCCGTCTGTCCCTGAGTAATACGTTAAACTTTATTCTGTCTTCAGACGTTCGACGTGATGGTCCACCACCACAGTCAGAAATAAATTGATATCATAAAGTCATAAATATATCTAGAGTGAGTGTGTGGACTTAAACCACACTTAAAATCATTTTGTAGTGTAGATAATAATATTATTTTATAATTCTATTGGATTGAACTACGCAAACCTCTTTGTGGTGACAAAATTTTGATAAAGAGTTCGTTGGACCATTGGATAACATATTGTATTAATATTTGTGGTCCATTCAAGCGTGCTTATCTAGAATCGTGAACATTAAATTTCAAAGTCAAACAAAAACAAAAAATAGTGTGAATATTTACATACACACAGTGAAAGGTGACATAGTCTCAAAGTGTTTTGATCGAATATACAGTAATTTTTAGTCTACGGCTGT
>WJFB01001018.1:0-39720 GCA_009870185.1 Pygmarrhopalites habei | reverse complement strand
CTGTCGTCAATTGAATATGAAATTTATTTTAGGGTGGAGTATTTTTTGTCACATCAAGAATTTTGGTCGTCGATCTCCTCAAAGAGATTTTTCCTATTCAAAAAGTGACTGGTATCATTGTTCTCCATGCACATAATGTCATCGAAACATCACAGGTACGTTTTCATATTAAATATGTTATTCGAAAAAATATTATTGACAATATAATTTTATTGACTACAGGAAGCATTCATCCTCAGGCTGTATCGAACGAAGAATAAGGAAGGATTCATCAAAGCGTTTTCTCAGTCCCCTTCAGCGTTTCTTTTAGGATTCTCTCGTTTAAATCGAGTTATGCGTTCCTGTTTCCTTGCTCATGTTTCTCTCTGGCCAAGATTTCACTCACTTGTAAAAGATTCCTTAAAGGTCCCAGATAATGACGACTCTTTGGACAATGTCATTGAGATTCAGTTGAATATGACCGGGGAAATGCGTGAAATTCAGTCAAATTTATTGGATTTGGTTACTTGGTCCGTCTCTGAGCTAAAGAGACTTGTTCCAGCTCTTAATGATGAAGAAATCAATTCGGAAACAGCTCTTACTTTTGGATTTCAAAAACGTAAGCAATTTTTTGATTTTTGCTAATTGTTCTGATAAAAAGTCAATTGTGTGCTATTTACTATTATTGGCAATGTAATTATTATTATTTAGTTGTTGGTGCTCACATGGATGCTGAATGGAATACTGTTAATGGAAAGGCTAAAGAACTTTTGGGTGATATTAGGTTGTTCCGTTTACTCTTGACTTATCTCACAAAGTATGACTGTGTATCATTTTATTCTAAACTGAGTGAGCATACCTCCAGTGAAATGGCATTCAAGTCATCGTGGGTTGTTTCTCCAGCTGCTGAAAAAATAATAGTTGCAGCTAAAAAGCGGATTTTGAAACCATCAAAAATTCAAAATTCTGCAATTCCTGACAATAGCAAGTCAAAGAAAGCAAGCTTTCAACCTGAAATATCTCCCAAGTGGTTAGCAGTCAGTGAAATTTTGAAAGACATTTTTGTAAAGAATAAGAAGGAGGCCGCTGAAAAAGAATCCCAAGACTCTCCAGTTAGTATTGATCTGTTTGAGGAAACAATTGAAGAATCGACATCCTCAGAGTCCAACAAATCTCCAGACATGAAGACATTAATATTTGTCCAAGATCCCAAAACATGTCATATTTTACGAGACTATTTAACGGATGGAAGTTTAGCCACACTTGGAAAGTTAGTACAAGATGATGAAAATGTGAAAATTGAATTACCCGAGGACTTGGTAAAGAAAATAGGTAAAGTCAAGAAGAAGAAAGAAGAGGCCTCCCGTTCTGACAACAACAAGGATAAAAAGAAAGAACCAAGCAACACAAAAGAAGATGATGATGAAGACAACGACAGTCATAAGGAAAAAGGCGTCCAAATAACTTTAACCCAAATACAAAGAAAATATGAAAGTGTGGATATTTTCCCAAGTCCAGTTTTTATTCGACCTTATCGTAACGTCAATGACGATGAAGCTTTTGTGGTTACTGCGTCTTTGTTATTATTCAAGCCTGACGTAATCGTCATTTTTGATCCAGGTATAAAATATTTTTTTTAGATGAAATTGGACAATATCTTCAATTATTTACACTGTGTTGTAAAAATTTGTTGCAACGTGTACGTTCAATGTGTATTTTGTCATTTCAGAATTGGAACTGATTAGAGAAATTGAAAGACATCGCGCTAGGATGGCACCTCAACAAAATATACGAGTTAGTTTTCAAAGGCACTTTCTTATTGTAAGCGATTTCAAATTTGAGTTACCTCAATACACATTTTCTCTCTTTTTACATTGTGATTGCAGGTTTATTTCCTTGCATTTCGAAATTCTGTCGAAGAACAAGTCTATTTGACTTCAATTCAGCGAGAAAAAACAGCATTTGAAAAATTAATTGAACAAAAGTCAACAATGGTAAATAAGTCAATATAAATTTTAATTTCAAGGAAACTTTTATTATAGGGTTTTTCATGAATGTAAAGAATTCATAATAATGTTTTTTTAATGTTTTTTCTAGCTCGTGCCACAAGAACGAGAAGCAAGAGATGAGTTAAATCAAGATCTTTGGCGTGATCCCAGTAGAGCAAGTGATGCTGCTTCTTTTGGAGCACAATCTAGACGAAATATGGAAACTCCTGCCGAAGGTACTTACTATGTAAAAAATATTTTGGAGACTGATTATTATTTAGACGATTAACAATATTTTAAATTAAGATACAACAATTCCTCTTTTAATTACAGGCACTACTCGAGACACGATTCTAGTTGATATACGCGAGTTTGGGTCCGAATTACCATCATTACTTCACAAGCGTGGCATTGATCTTGATCCCTTGACTCTTGACGTTGGAGATTATATTTTAACCCCAGATATTTGCGTGGAAAGGAAATCCATTTCTGATCTCATTGGAAGCTTGAAGACGGGAAGATTGTATAAACAAGCTGAAGCCATGGAAAGACATTACAAAAAGTCCATTCTTCTTATTGAGCATGAACAAAAGACGTTATTACCATCCAAGTATAGTTACAGAACAGGTAAGGTCATTTCATCCGTAATAGTAACATATTTTTTTAAATAGTCGATGACTTTGCTTTAAAATGTGTCCCATCTTTTTTTTCATTAGATTTGGCACAGGCAATGCCAAAACTACAAATTCTAACGATGCACTTTCCAAATTTACGCTTAATTTGGTCGCCTAGTACCCACTACACTGCGGAAATATTTCATGTAAGCTTAACATGGACCAAGAAAAAGTTATATTCACAACAAATAAATGCTAAAATATTTGTCACTAATTTCTTTGATAGGAGCTGAAAAAAGGAAAAGAACAACCAAATGCAGAGAATGCCGTAGCTATCCATAAGGAGTCAATAGGAGATCATAATAGTTCAAAATACAATCGAATATGTCATTCATTCTTGTCTAAGATGCCAGGTAAGCCTGATAGTGATAGACTATCACTGATAGCTAGTAAATGAATTGTGTATTTTATTCAAAACAAGTACAAAAACTAATAATTACTCATTTATTTCCACAGGGATTGACTCTAGGAATGTATACTCCATTCTTAATCGTTGTGATAGCCTGGAACAACTATCCAAATTGAGTGAAAAGGAGTTGGAAGGGATTCTTGAGAATTCTCATTCGGCCAGTATTTTGTACCTTGGACTTCATTCAGAATCGTTGAGTGAATCAGCGGATAATGCTACGTCATCATCTTCATCCAAGACTTCCAAATTGAAAACAGCTAGAGCAATAGTAAAAAACCAGAAATCCTCTCCATTTTTTCGTGCATCCAAGTAGCGGTTAGTTTTTTCCCCCTTTTTTTAAATAGCTTAGGAATGTGTGTAAAGGTTTATGCATATCCTAGCAAGTGCTCCTTCTTAGAAGTAACGTGATACAAATGACAAGTTAGTCAAAATGTGTCATAATTAGTGAACTTCTGATTTTTTTACTAGAGTATATCTCTGATATACCCTGTACTATGATATATATCCTTGGCCTACTTGAAAGTTCAAAATTGAGAAAAATTGAATGGAGAAGAAAAAATTTAATAACAGTTTTAGTACTTTGATTGGAGGGTGTCCGTGAATTGTTTACACAGTTAAGACTATTTGACTTCCTCTTGTGATCTCAGGACTGATCGATTTTGTGTGAGTGTATACGGATAGTTTATATTAATGAGCATAGTTCGCAAAGACATTCCAGTACAAATTGTAGCTCACAATAAGTAAAAGTTTTGATATATGGATATCAAGGATATGAGTATTCATTATTTACAAAGTGTGTATGTGAAATTGGTGCATCACGAATAAAAGAGTCATTCTAAAATTATAATTATAACCAACGATCACTTCATTACATCACGAGTAAGTCAAGAGAGTCAAGGCTTTATACTATATGTTTACTATGGGCGGAGTCGTCGTCGTCTTTATCTTATCTAATTTTTACACGGTGGATTCATCTTTAAGTTGAGAGTGAGACTTTACTCATTCGATTAATTTATCTGTCTGGAATTGACAAGAAATGGAGTCCGAGGCCTTACTTACGAGTCAACAAAAAAGGTAAGATTTTGTTCACATTGTAAATTATAATTTGTAATGTCTTTGTAATTTCATCCCTTTTGACTAATGATTCGTTTTCTTTCTTCAACTTTCAGACACCCTTATCATATTATAAGATAATATAATTATTGTTTTTACTAACTTTCAGACGGCCCTATCATTACTCAAATCAAATTAATATAAACACTAGCAGAGACGATGAGGTAATGACATGTTCAAATTATACAGTAATATACGTCGTACTGAGCATTATTTGTTATATATCGAATGATTTTGTATTATCACGGGAATCATAAAAATGAATTTTATTATGAGACACGAGTCGTGTCACACGACATGTCATGACTTTTGAGCTGCTCAAATTGAGCAACCAAGTTTATTAACATTTTAAGTTCATGTTTTAGATTGATTATTAATCTCTACTTTGAAATTTTTTTTACGATGAGAGCAGTGATTCAAAAAAAATGAACTGTACAATTGTAAAACGACATTATTATTGTTTCAGGACTTGTCCAATAATGAAGACTTTTGGTCAGAGCGGGCAAACTATAGCCGGTACCTTTACTACAGGTACAATTATATTCAAGTCATCACAAATACGCGTTATTATTTTTGTTTCCATTTATAGCAAACAAAGTCTATATCATGTGTGTTTCAGCCGACTCCGACGGGATGCGGATCTTAATGAGGATGATATGCTTCTTATTCCGCCACATGTAAATCATTATCACACTGTTTGATAAATTTAGTTTGAAATCCAGTTTTATTGTCAACTTTCTATGTAAGACTTGTATTATAAGCACATAAAATGAATGTTTCTAAACTTTGATATTGTTCTAATTCTGTGGTTAGGTCATCCCCAGCGAATTCTTCTACCCTCAGGTATTTTTAAGAAATATATATTTCAGTAATTTGTAGTCTACAATAATTTGTCAATAATGATTCTAATAATAGTGTTTCATCAACAGTTTATGCACTCACAAGATGGGAAACAGGGTAGTATGGTGACCATGTAAGATATGTCTCTTTGCCAATTTCAAATGTTATATTGTTGATTTCATTCGTGTATGTCATACAAATTTTTTTCTTCTAGATTTGCTCTCTGGAATACGATGATGGGTAATTCTACACTCCTGCTAAAATTTATTGAGTTTTAGTGGTAAATTTTCTGGCATTTCTGTGTTAATGATGATTTTCGTTTCTATTTTCAGGAACCTCTTTACTCTCAATGCCGTGGGCTTTAGAAAAATCCGGTGTTGGTAAATACGAACCTACTTTTAATACGATACTAATTAGCAGCATTATTCATTTACTTACTGAATTCAATTTAATCAAACGCTTTTTCTACTTCATTTCCAGTACCTGGTATACTTTTACTTTGTATTTTGGCTGCTGTTTGTTTTTACACCGCTTTTCGTATTCTCCAGGTACGACTAGTAGATTAAATTTTGTTTGTTTTCACTGCTTCAACCGAGTCAGATCGCCTTGGTCTGATTGAAGTTATAACAGCAGAGAATAATCTTTAGTAGCCACTTCATTCATACAATTTTGTCTAATGTTTTCATTTTAATCCTATTTTCTAAGGTTTTCGAAGCTCACCGTAAGTCTGTTTACTAGTTATCTACTCTCATCTTCTTGCAAATCGCGATTGTACCTTTCAATTTGACACAATCTGCTATCGGTTATATTTTATTCAATGATAATATCTTTTTAAAAACTGGAGTGAAATTTGATTTATGTTTGGAATTTAGAGTCATCAGCTGTATCTGATTTGGCTGTACTATGTAAAAGACTCTTAGGTATGAAGTATTTTCTATTCTGTTTAGATAGTGTTCGAAATATGGCTACTATTATGAACACCTAGCATTGTTAAAATAACGTTATACTTCTTTGTCAAGGTAAATGGGCACAGGTAGCAGCAGTGGTATTCTCAGGTGATTATGTAAACAGGCCCATAAATTTGTATTGGTTGAGTGACCATGGTACAATCGATCAAGATAATTTTTTTGGAATTGAAAATTGATAATGTACAAATTTCTTTTTAAAAAAACTATCTGTTTATTTTGAAATTTTAAAGTTAGTCTAAATTGAGTTTCTAGGCAGAAAAGTTTTTATAGGTCAAAAAAATTGTTTTGGTGGTTGGGGAATGGTCAAATTTCGACTACAAAGTTATAGAACTGTTTACTAAATGATATTAGCTGATTAACTGTAAATTGTTTTAATTTTAATGTGCATTCTAAAGTTCACATGAACAATAGGTGATTTTTTATATTGATTGGTTTTAGCGTTGACATTAATGGGAGCTACAATCGTGTACTGGGTCCTGGTAAATTACATTTCTTTCTCGTACCTGTACTGTTCTGAGAGAGCACACGAAAGTCGTGATCAAATTATTTACTACTTTTCTTTTTCATGATATTAATAGTATTCTTTTATGGATTTTGTAGATGAGCAACTTTCTATATCACACGGTTGACTTCATTCATACGGCAACTATGAACGAAACGACATTTAATTCGTCAGATCTCGATGGTAATCAACTAGGGAAATGGACAATAACTTATTAAGACAGTGCAGAATATGTGGTAGTCAATTCTTATTGTTTATTTGCAGTGTTTTGCCCAAAAATTAACGATAGCGACTCCGATATTGATGATGGGGACACATTCCATAAGGTAAAGTAATTCAGTTACATTTGTAATGCGAATTTTTTTCACCTGTTCATAATTTAATATACAAATGAATTTTATTTATTTATTTTTATAGTTTTGGAACTTGCACCAAACTGTGCCATTTTACTTGATTGGGATTTTAGGTCCCATCAGTTCAATAAGATCTCCTTCTTTCTTTACCAAATTTAATAGTTTAGGTATTTTGAATAGTCAATTTCACATTTACTGATTGATTTTGAATGGTTGATACTAGAAGGTATTATTTACTTGTAGGAACATTGTCTGTTTTATACTTGTGTGTGTTTGTCGTTGTCAAGTGGTAAGTACACATGAATAAACATGTAACAGTTATCCGTAATATTGATCTCTAATGTTGGTATTGCATATTAAGTAAATCTATATGTTTTTCTTCTTGAAAAAGGACAAAATATGGAGTCAATGTGAATTGGACTGACCCAACAAGTCCTTCCTACATGCCTTTGTATAATTCGGTAAATTAAATTAATATAAATTTGTCTGCAAAAGTTGTTCATACACCTATGTCATGGACAGTTCATTATTTCCACTCTATAATAGGGATTTCCTGCACTGGCTGGAACTTTATCAATGGCCTACTTTATACATAACTGTATTGTTACAATTGTCAAAAATAACCGAGTTCCTGAAAATAACGTAAGTTATTTCGATCATATTTTGGATACAAAATGGAGACTAGATGTCTATATATTGCTAATACCTTCTGATTCTATCAATTTTGTTCTCACAGAAAAGAGATTTGGGAATCGCTTATTTGTTTGTCGCCTCAACGTATTGTGTCATCGGTGGAATATTTTATATGATATTTCCTTTGGACAAAACATGCATTGCCGATGTGAGTCATGACTTTTAAAAATTAATCTTTGATTTCTTTCGAAAACTGTCCTTCAGGCAGGAAATTAAATCCCCCCAGTAAACATATCAGTACACTTGAGAGTAGATATCAAGGCTTGTTGAACATAATTTTTTGTTCTTTGATGTAGAATTTTCTAAACAACTTTCGGGCATTCGACACTTGGGCAGTCACGGCTCGAATCTTTTTATTCTTCCAAATGTTGACCGTGTTTCCACTCATTGTAAGTTCCTGTTTTCAGCTTTACAAATTATAAAGATAATTTTAATTTCAAGTTGTTTTTCGCCTGACAGCTTATTCCATCTTATTTTTTGTATAATTTTTACTCCTTTAGGTATACATTATCCGAGTACAAGTATGCTACTCAATCACAAAAAAGGAACCGAATCTTCTACAAACTCTTCTGGGTAACACAGTGATAATAGCAATATGCGTGCTTTTCGCAATTAAGCTGCCTCAGATAGGAACTGTGATCAGATTTACGGGATCAGTTTGTGGGTTCGTTTATTTGTTCTTTTTGCCAATTTGTTTATATTTGCGGTGGTTATCGGTCACGTCAGCTCTCACTTTCAAGACTATAGTATTCCACGGTTTACTTCTTTGCTGGGCCTTTGCAAATTTCATACTCCAGTTCATTGTAACAGAGAATTAAAAATATGAGATTGCCTATCGAAGGTCCTTACATTGTCCTTACATTGTAAATTACAATTTGTAATCCACAAAAGAATTTGAATTTAATAAGTCATTACTTGGATACATTTATGAGCTTGTTTTTAAGAGTACCTAATCGAGGAGAGACAAGTATGTTAAAAGGCTCGTAAGATAAGCCATCACATATTCCAAGGCCTAGCTGACATACGATAAAAATTTCGCCAGTTTGGAAAAAGTCAGATTGGCCAAATATGTGAGAGGCGGATAAAATCTGTTGATTCTAATTTTGTTGTCAAATACAGATGAACAATATTGACTGAGTACCCTGCTCAAAATAATCTTTCTGAATTCCGAAAAATATTTTTGTTATTATTTATTTACCAAAGACTTGCCTTAACTCCACGGTTCACGTTTCTTCCGCAAACCGAAATATACTTGTTGCCTTATTTGTAGGGATCTCTCGAACAAATTCACGAGGTCAGACTGTACCTTGTCCATCCTCCATTAGGTTTCATAAATATAGGCTTGTAATACACTTTACGTATTTTTACTATCGTCGTACTACTGTACTGCGACACTGTACAGTACTTGTACTTTATTATTTTATTTATATTTATAAGCTACGTCTCGTGGTACGGCATTATACAATCTTTAATGTCTTTATTTGGAAGTTGATATTATTATTAGAAATAGATGTATATGAATAAACATTGTATCTGACAGCTACGATAATGAAGCTGTTCACCTAATGATGAATATCACAAAAATGTGCGTATATATACGTTATTTACAACGGAAATAGTTGGAAAAAAGAGAAATATGTCTCTGTCTATATAAACCACTTGGTTTTTTCTTCTTTTTGTTCAACCTGATGTGTTGAGTCCTAAAACATTATAAAAGACTATGTTACTACATTGGTATAGTTGGATAACTTATGTAATCAACATATTTGCTCAAATTAAGTGTCAACTGTCAAAAAATTAAGGACCTTTAGGACCATAGCGAACATTTATGAACAGGATTCATTGGGCTGCCGATGGGACACTTAAAAATTTCTGGAAATCATCAAGTTTTAAAAATATTTTTTAGTTCTCCAGTTCAGATATCTTCATTAAGTTAAAGTACATACCTCCGAAATGCATATTATTTTGAGCAACTCCCCATGCTCTGAACTGTTAAACAAACAAGACAATAATTGTTGAAATTTTTGTCCAACAGTAATTCATCCCAGTTTCAATTCTTTACCACGTTAATTTGGCTATAAAAATGCAGTTTTACCTGTCCAGGACTGTGCGTATCTCGAACGTATTGTTGATAACCTAACGATCATTTTTCAAAGGAGTAAATTAGTCGTACATGTTTAAATGCCATTCATATAAAACACAGTGTAATTTTTGTCTATCACTCGTCGCTTTACCTTCTTTGTTTAGTACTTCACACCAAATCTGGGGAAAGTGAGATTGTAAATGCTCAATAAAATATTCACTAAAATTCTCCAAAAATTAGGGCATTTTGATGATAGGGAGTTCTTACTTGGCCGAATGACATGTAAAATATTTGTGGGATGCTGAAATTGAGACCTGGCAATGACGGTTCTGTTCAGAAATTATAAAAATATCGTTATTAAGAAGTTCTTGTACTGTTTGTACCGTATTCGTTCCTTAAAGTTAAAACTTACCTTTTGTCGTTTTTTCATTATCTTTTGCCCACATTTGATAGGCAAGGAAACTGTAGAAAAGATATTAAAATTGTCATGCAGCAATTTTATTTTCATTGAAAGAAAAATGTTACTGGTGAGGCGAGGATACCTACCTGTGTCTAAGTCCCGCATTGTCGCAGATATTGTCGGCCAGAGTATCATTTCCGTCCACAAATTGATGAATCATAGGCATCTTAAATTTTGCATACTGATCTGTAAGATTTGTATGCATAGTCGATTGAGTACATTATTGTGAGAATTAACAATAACTTTGAGTCAAAATTTTTGACTAGAAATTGCACTACCTATTTACAGTAGTACTCTACGCAGATGAGCGGCAACATACCTGCGAAACATATGGCTTGAGTTTTGAACGATTGGTGAACTTCATCAGCTAACCAGGATGTGAAATTACCATCTTTGCCAAAATTATTAAATTTTTAAACGCCAATCAGCAAAGTATGGTTTAAATAAAATCAATGAAAATGTGTATTAGAAAATTACCAGCATCATAATGGCGACCTAAGTTGAATAGAATTGGTGTTTCGTTAGTGAAATTCAAAATATGTTTGTAATTTATTGTAAATAGAAATAGAAATACCTAATTAGACGATTACCTGTAACATCGAACCCATGAACAATCTCATGAGCGAGTACAATGCCTAAAATGGGAGAACAAAAATTGTGCCGTAGTTTAGAGAAAATACGGTAGTTACTGCTTCTGTTTATACTTACAAGAAATTTTTAAAAAAAAATTTACCAAGATTTGCGAAATTCAGGTACATTGGATAGTTGTTGTCGAACATGGGGTAGCGCAAAATACCCAGTGGAATAACTGAAAAAATTTTCACATAGCAGTCAATAAAGTACAATTCCACTTCGTACACGTAGACAAAAGTACAACTTAACATTATATACCAATCTCGTTTGCTGTAGGGTTGTGAAAGGCGTTCGCAGTTAGTGGAGTGATGTACCAATCTCTATATTTAAAAAACAATTCATGAAAGTTAGGAAAACTCAATTTGAGGAAATTGTACAGTGACCAGTAGGAACCTTACTTGTCATGGTCAACTTTTCTGTGAACTTTCCGGATTTCCTTCACAACTTCAAACTTTCTCATTCTGTAATACGTATTAGGATTAGGAAAAGCTTTCCTTTTTTAAAATGGTCATTTTGGGAGAGTCAATGTAATCATATTATGTACAACATACCTCAGAATGTTTAAGAGGAATGAATTCTCATTGAATTCTAGGCCGTCATATTCCTTTTCCAACTAATCAAGCGAAAAATCAAGAAGAGAGAGTTGTAAATATTATAAGCATTGGCATTATGCCAGTGACATTCTCTGTTAATATTCTCACCGCTTTTTCGTCCATAATATAAGGAGGATATCCAATCTTGCTCCTCATCTTCATCAACTGTAAGTAGTTGCCCCAAAATAAGTAAAATATTTGATAAATCCTGACAACATTTTAGAGTAAATATGAGATTATTAAAGTTGTCAACCTTTTCAATCAGGTCTCCTTTGTACTCGTCTGCCAACCATTGTTGTTCGAGAATAACTTCCCTAAAAATGCAAATATCAATTGATACATAGTCGAGTCAATCGTACGTGTATAATGATCTTGACTTACCTGAACGCTTTTTTCAAGTACTTAATCATGTCCTTCACCTTTAGCTCGGTTTTTGACTTTTTGTAACTTTGATGAACATAAAGGTGAGCCATCGCCTAGAAAAAGTGAGTAATTACTATTTTTGTGTATAAAAAATGGTTGTGTGTATAGCGAAAATTGATGAAAAACAAAAATTGAACGTCCATTGTTCATTAGCTAAATACATGTATCTATAACTTGCCATGCCAAATCCATCGTTCACGATGCTAGCACATTGCTTCCATCTGAAAAAATTATTTTAGTGTCATTTGGGTATACAACAGGTAATCATAGATGCGACTAATTGTGTGTCGTTTAATTGAACAGTCACCGAGAGAGATGTAGACGTTCTACATTGAGTCAGATCGTTGAATAGGGAAAAAAGATGAAAGAAAATATTTAGTGGTGCACATGTTATGTTGTACATACGTACAAAGTGAATGGTTGAATATGTTTCTATTTATTTTGTATCCGCTTACCACTCAAATTTGACGGTGTCTGTGGTTGAGTCGTAAAAATATGTAAATTTTTAGAGAAAAAGTGAGTTATGGGAAACGGTAATTAGAATCATAACTTATTACGATGAGGCAAATTCCTTACATCTTTCATGAACTCCATCCAAATTTGAAGAAATTTGTTGCCCAGATAGGGTAGATAACGAAAAACGAACCTCCATATTAAATAGTTTGAGACAGTTCTGTAATCATGGGAAAATGTTAAGAAAATTGAATATTTTATCCAGAAGGATAGTCATTTAGGGTTGTTTAAAAATTCATTCATTTTCACCTGGTATCCGTTTGTTCCAGCAATTGGATAAGTCCAGGGAAAAATTCAGAGCAATGAAAATAGACTATCATGTCACTAGTAACCTGGATGGAAAATGGAGGAAATTATTTAAATTTTTTGAGCAAAACCCCTGTTATTTTTGATGTTTCAAAAAATTAATTTACTGACATTTTCTTTGAGGGACAAGTTGTCGAAGATGCTCTGCACCAACATTGTCCAGTTAATCTGCAAGTAAGTAACATGAATGAGAAAGTTTTCCTCTGTGAAAGCAGTGAAAGGAGTGTTTCAAATGCTGTACCTGTGGAATCCTCTCTTGTATGTCAGCAAGAGTCACACGACCATAGTCTTGTTCTTGGACTTGATCAAATCCATCAAAATGACATTTTGACGAGTCCACAAGTTTGGCAAAACTACTCTCAAATTGTAGAATCGCGTCCCTGCAACGTTCAAATTGAGATTACAGTCAAACTGTTGTGAATCATTGTAATCCAACATAATGTTTACAAAATGATGATTGAAAATCTATTTACACATCCTGAGTGACTTTGGGAGATCCCTGCTTCCCATGGCTTAGAATGAGAACAGACTCGATCAGTAATCTCTATTAAATATTAGACAATTTTTATTAGGAACGTGCTCCTTTTTGTAGACCATCAAAATTCTGCTCAATACAATTCATTTATTACCTTGTATGAGCGAACGTATCGTATATAATCATTATTTGTGTTGTTCAAGAAGAATGTCTTTGAAATTGCAGGCTTCCCCTTGTCAAACTTGAAATTTCAACAAATGGGAAACATCAATTGCACATTTGCGTTAGCATGGAACAAGGTTTAAATTAGCTAGAACAAAACGACTTACCTCCAGTACATATTTTGTGACATCTATTTCGTCAGGTGTCACGTATATCTGTATGAGTAAATTAAATTGGAGACTTTTATGAATCAGGATTACGAGACAATTTTTAGCGCATTTTTCTCTAATGTAAACAAACCAGACTAAATTGACACTGAAGGCTTACTTCAAAAATATTTTGAACTTGATGAGCAAACAGTTGGCCGAGTAGTCTTTCCAGAGCGTATTCCGATTGATTCCAGTGACTACCTGTAGTGTCGAAGGACACATATTGAAAATATACAGCCGAAATTATTTCATACCCTGTATTTTAAAAAATTCTTACCTTGTAAAATGGGCCAGTTCCCTAAAAACAATAAAACAAAGGTCACCAATTAACTGTTCACTGTTTATGAGTCATGAGGCATGTAAAGACGTGTATCTTACCGATACTTGCTTCTTTCAATACAGTCATTATTGGTAAATGTTTATAATCACTGTAAAAAAATATTACCGGAGAAATTGGCATTAGCGGAAATGAAGCATTATATTGTGATCAGTTGTTCAAAGTCTGGCTTAAAAAAACTGGAAGTGCTTTTAAGTAAATAGTTCTAATGCTACTACTGCATTTTTTATAATCACGAAGTTACCTGTAGTGTGATGTCCGGAAGCTACTATGCATACAAGACTGGTACAACTGCTTTGCCTTCGTAATCTGTATGAAGAGAAAAAATGTCAACATGAGACAACGAAGAATATTTCTAAAAATGAACATTAGCCAAGTATTGTGAAATTTGTGCACATGGATGTCATAATATTGAATTAAATGATCTGTACACTAACCGCCTTATTTTCAACTTCGATAGTTTTGTTGTGACCCTCCTCCGTTGACCCTTCAATGAGTTCTGATTCAAAAAATCAATAGTAATTATTGATTAGAGTGTACATATGTATTGTTGGAGTTGGATACGAAGGACATGCACAAACTTTTTATATCGATGAGGATACTCTCTTGCATTTCCTGGAGAGTTGACCTTGCAAAGGCGTCGTCCGGGATTTCATTTCTCAAAAGAAACTGGAATGATATGAAACATGTACTTTAGATAGTGTGTGTGTGTGTGTATGTAGATAAAGACATAGAACATCACATGCTAAGTAGTGCTTACTAGAAATATGATAATATACATAAGTAGGGATTTTCGTTTACATTTCCACAGGAGAATCCATAAAAGTCCTCGCAAGGGTCGTATTTGTTACTGTATCTTGCTAGTATTCGACCGGCAACTTGCATGCAAGTCTCCGTTAGGCAGTCCGACTCTCGGACATCCTTCCCTCTTCCATGACTTCCGGACCCGCCGGAAGTCATTCGTCTTGTCATCCATCGAGTCATCCAGGACCCATGATGGGGATGTTCATATAGGAGGGTGGATGTGAAAATCCACAGAGTCACCCCAGCCACTCCAATAGCCAAACCGAGGAGGAAACAAAAGATTTTCCCTTGGTAAAATCTTTGTTTGGACACTCGACCACTGAGACAACTAGCAGGGAGACTCATACTTGACGACTCTGGAGTTGTGGGTAAGATTTCATGATGGTGTCCACTATTCGAATTGCTTGAGGGGACTGAGATGACCGAGATGAGCATGGAATTTGTTAATTTTGGTTTTCCACAACAACTACTAACCACACTGCCAGTAACATGACGGTCCTCGTCGTCACTGGATAATAACATTTTTCCTCTTCAAGTAGGTAATCACCTACAGTTGGAATTCTACCCCATGAGTTTGATAGTGTTCAAAATAAAGTTCCCAACTCCTCAATGGATCTATTATCCTCCTCCTTTCTTATTTCAAATCAATGAGTGTCTACCAGTAGAACAACTCTCCCCCTCTTCTCTGCAGACAGAGAAATCATATTTTCACTCTCTCTCCCTCTTGCTCACTTTCTCCTCCTCCTCTCCTCTTCTCTCTGTCTGATGATCAGACTCTCTCTGATCTTGTGGACTGCTGCAGTCCTTTCCACGGATGCTGGGGGAGAGAGCTGTATCCAGAGTCAATTCACTCTATCCCACATTGAAAACTTTGTAGGGAACAAGAAGAAAGACGCAGTCTCCTTACCATCCCAAAACGAAGGTAAACAATGTGTATGCCCTATACCCTAATCCTTGTTACTACATAGTCTCCTGTATACGAGGAGATTCACATATACGCAACATGTATGGAAAAAAGAGACTGGGTCAAACTGAGTTGAAGGGTAAGAATAATTAATACTGCACAGCGGCTGACAAATTGGCCTTGGGACACAGAGTTGTAGATTTATTGGTTGCTAAATACAAAAATTGTATGTAGATATTCATATGTAGGACGAGGTGCAACACGTATATAAGGCGTCAAAAGACTAAAAGTATATAATATATTATATCATCATTCAACGAATAAATCTTTATAATTATTATTTATGAATGCACTACTTTGTAATATTTATATTATAGCATATAATATATGAGACATTGATTGAGTAGGAGAACAGCAGTAAAAGTTGAATTGATTGTGGTTGTGCCATTTTTTTTAAAAATTAAAAATAAATAATACAAGTTTTGGGTGATGAAATAGAATACACACACTTAAAACAATGGAATGGATGGGAAAACAGGATGAGCTTTTCTTACATAGTTAAAGCGTAGAATGAAACGTATATCGCCGTTCATTATATATATTATGTTAGCATATTTTTATATATATTATTGTTGGAGAACATCCCAGAATCTTTCCCTTTAGTCCTCCGGGTCTCTGGGCATCCTGGGAATAAAATCATTCAATCGACACCCGCGAATCCTTGAAAATAGAAAATTTGACAAAATTTTATGACGCAATATTGTAATTTAGCCTACGGAGTACTCTCTTAATTAATTTTCAGTAAAAATATTTAGTAAAGAATTCAAAGCTGGTTTATCGTAAGTTTATTATCTAATGTAAATGTTCACTGAGGAATTAGAATTGTTTCTTTTTGAACGACAAAATTTTGTGTTGTCACAATACATTTTTGATAAAAAAAATTATGTAATGACACCAGAGCAAGAGGCCTGATGATTCGTAAGGGCTGTGGTTGACTTGTAAGACTTGCCACAGTGACATTTGAAGGGCTTCTTGCCTAACATTGGAAATGAACAAAATTTATCATTACAAATATACTGTTGCTTTGTATTTAAACTATCCTTTTAAAACAGCTGAGGTGAGTGGACAAACCTGTATGAGTTTGCACATGTTTCTTCAGACAGTAAGTAGTCGTAAATCTTGAAGTGCATCCACTGAAGGTACATGGATAATCCTCACCTACGTACACAAAAAAAAATTTACACGTGATAATTTGCACGAAATAACACGATTTTTACATAAACTATATAGTGGAAAATTGATTGTAATTGCAAGTCGAATGAAAATTAATTGTAATGTACCCGTGTGGCTTCTGTAATGTTTTGTTAGACTCTCCTTGTGTGCAAAACATTTGGAACACTCATCGCAGACAAATGTTTTATTTTTCCTTCAACGAAAACCCAAAAGACAATGGGATTAGGCAATAATTACATGATTACAAATTACCACACATACTGTATTAATACACAGAATTAATGCATTACTTTTCATTGATTTGCTACTCCATGACATCACTATCTGGCCATTCATACTTGTCAGCCCACTTTTGAAGTTTTCCTAACAAAAGAAGACCTGTACAGAAGCCATGTTTACTCATAGTCTAATAAGACACTTTTCAAGTCCATGTTTTTTCTATTCAGGTCCAGGATCAAGTCATTCTGTCGACCAATTATGGACTTCAACTCTTCAATTTCACTAAGTAGCTTTTCTCTTTCCGCCTTTGAGAAAGTCTCCTTCAAATTATAATTACAATTTAATTACCATTGTGGACACATTATATAGACTTCAATGTGTTTTCACAAATATTTAATAAACTATCATAGTGTATAAATATTGCACAAAAATAATACATACCTTGTAATTACTATCTGACTCCGAACCAGAATTATTTGACTCGTTAACAACTCGTTTACGACCTGTAAAATATCGAGAATGAAGTCTTGTGAATTTCGTACACACAACGTACAATGATTAATAGAGAGAACTTTTGAATGGAAAGAGCTTTTTTCCTTACCCATTTTAACACACTTCTACTCCTTGACAGCTCTTTACTCCACCGGAAAAACAATTAGAACTTATGACTAGCACTATTTATACACTATTTGAACTATGAAACCAGTTCTGAATTAAGTTAATTGCAATTAACAACGCGAGCTTGAAAATACGATTCGCCTCGTGCGAGAAATCCAAATTGCACGAGAGGTAACGTGGCGCACCATTTAGTCATAATATGACTAAATTTTTGTATATATTATATCACTAACTATATATATATATTATATTATACATATGCAACATTTAATATGAGTTTATTAAATTTTGGTTGAATAATCAATCTTGACCGAACCTTGACTGCCCTCAATTGCCTATTTCAAAAAACAGAAAATCATGAATCAGTGTCCTCCAAAAGAAGTTCCGGTTATTTAATTATACATAAATACAGTCAAGGTGTCACACCTTGATAACTTTTTCTTTAAGTTGTTGATAACTTTCATAAGGAGGCAAATCCAATCGATTAAAACTGTAATAACAAAAATGAAAGGATCAGTGTTTAGCTCATGCAAATTAATAATAAGTTGAATGAAAAACAAATTGAAATAAAATTTTACCACGTGTGAGCACGGGGGTAGTTGTCTGGCGTTCCCCATTTTTCAATTGTAAATAGCTGAGGCCCGTTAGAACCGTATAACTCTTTGAATCCGTTCATCGGAACCTGTAAAAATCGTAATTTTGTAACATTTTAAAGTAATAATTATTTCAGGACGGTAACAAGATAAAATTGTAAAAAATATTTTGATGAACTAACCCTTGAAGTACCAGTAACAAACTGAAAGTAGGACAAATAGTTTATACATGACGCAATAGAAAGTGAATGTGAATATTATTGGTATGAAATGAATTGTAAGAGTTTTGTAAAAGGAATATTCACCTGAAGTAGTCGAGCCCTCATCTCATTATTAAACGACAATACGACCTTGAGACCAATTTTTAAAAAAATTTATTATAACGCCCTACGCAATGACCCTATTGTACTATTTAATTTCTTTAAAGCACATTGACTTACACGCCAAAACCATTGTATCACAATTTGGTTAGCTGAATTCCACGGGATAATGATAATTTAAAAAAAATTGATTAATTAATTTGGGATTGTACACAAAGTGGATACATAGAGCCCTAGTGTTTCATTATGAACTTTAAATAATAGCAATAACAAATTTCATCCTAATTGTACCAAGGTGGAATTTTTAAAGTAGATTGAATGGGATAAAATGAGACTTACGATGATAGTCACCCTTATAGACTGTATTTTGTTTCCAATCTTTCACATCAATATTTTGAATTCCACACATTAGTAATTCCAATTCATTCTCGTCAAATATTTTCAACAAAGATAAAGGAATCACTTCGTTGAACCCTTCTAAAAATGCATTCATTTGTTTCTTAATCCTGGACACGAAACGCCATTCTATGACCAACCTAAAGTGAGAAAAAAATATAAGCATGATTTATATACCACATACAGTATATTGCAACTACTTCTTGATTCAAGAATCTTAAGTCATGAAGACGATACAGTATTTTCAAAAAAACATTAACATTTCAACACTTACTTCATGTATTCAATTTTATTTTCGTTCGTGACTGGCACCTGTGCCCCGTTGGGTTTAAGATCGTGCTGCTTAGTCTCTCCGAAAACATCTTCATCAACTATTTGACGAAATCGGAAATTTCACATAACAACAGTTCATCACTATGTTCAAAATCTTTTCATGTGCACTCTTTTACTAAACAAATTCTGTACTCACCACAAAATGTTAAATCTAGCTCAGTAGGGTCATTTTCTCTTATCCATTGAAGGGATTTGTGATACTCCGAGTCCACACTGTTTTTCGACAAAAACGTCAATTAATTACTGAACATTAGTACACATTAAGGGCAAAGATGCAGCTGATATTGTATATATGTTGTATGTTTTACCTTTCCATGTCTTCCAATTCTATTGATTTGTCCAACATCATCTTGTAGAATGGACGGATGAAAAATGCTACACAAGGAAACAACAAGGTCTTCTTTAGCGAGACTAATTAACGCACGAGCATACAAAATTAACATATATTATTTACATAAATGTAACAAAATTACCATCTAAGAGTTTCCCATGAAAAACTAGAAATAGAAACCAATAAAAAATTTTAATTTTGACAATTTCGAAAACTACACATATAAATTTCTAAACGACAATATGTAAAATAGCTTACCTGCCATGCCAGCTACTCTACCAATAAACTTGAAATAACTTAAATTCAACTGTTCTTCGTGACATTTATCTGACGCAGGATTAATTTGAAGTGTGTAGTTATCCCTAATAGTTAAAAAAGGTAAAAGAAAGTTATCGAATTAATTTTAGAAATCAAAAAATTGTCTCAAGAATAAAATCCTCCAGCTAAATTACGAAAATAAATGGCTTACATTGCGCTATACTCGAAAAGTCCATAGTATGGGTTAAACATTTCTTTGCTGAGATAGAAAAACCATTCCCTGGTTAAACCGCCATAATCTAATCCTGGTTCTCCGTCAAATTCTATCCACAATTTAGTTCTAAAACAAATATACAATAACAGGAAGGTCAGATCAAAATTTCCCCATAATTGACAATGTCAATTTGATAAAAATTATGTTCCAATATTACCTCAAAAGTTCAGGTCTGGAAACTGCTGAAATTATCCTGTTTCGCAATAATTAAAACAGTAATTATACTTTGAAAAATACTTTGAAAATGGTTGTTTATAATGCTCAATAATTAAATAACTTAATAAGTGAAATAAATTTTTATTCAACTTACCTGTAGGAATCTTCCAATAAGTTCGATCTTCGTACTTTTATTTCCAACTTGTTAGGCACGCAAGTCTATTGAATATGCACAGAAAAATTTCAATTCCCACCCCACTTGAACACTTACACATGATTAGAGTATTGATTTTAGTCGTGAGAAAAAACTTACCGGTCTCTTTAACTGACTCTTAAAATATTCATACTTTCGTTTGTAATCACGCGAGTACGGAATTGCTTGACCAGCAATCTTTGGACTATAATGAAATCAAATATATTATGAATGATATTATTTATTATTACAAAATTTTTTTATAAAAAAGTTCAATTAATGAATTGGCAGTACTAATACGAAATTACTGTGCAAACATTTCTTACTTTGATAATCTAAGATGATCCAGGGTCAGAGGAAAGTTTAGGAAAAAAAGAAAATTTATATAAAACGTGTACAATTCAAACATGTAGTACATACTCTATTCCTAAAAAACATCTATGGAACATGTAAACTTTGTATGAACCTAAGAATAAATCAAAATTACCTAGGATCTTCCCATTGCGTAGTTCGAGAATTATGGTCAATAAAGAAAATACGTCCATCCGTATGGAGTCTTTCTTCCCAGCCATCGGGGAGTGGGAGTCCTTCTGAAAAAATACAACAAATTAATACTTTCAAAAAGCAATTCCAAAAAATGAATTGAAATACAATTTTCAAATTACTTACCCAGATCATCATGCTTAGGCCTTTGTGGTCTTTGAGGACCTGCGTTTTGTGTAGCTGAAGGTTTCCCTGACCTTGGGTCAATCCATGTTGTTGTCTTATTGTTATGATCGATAAAAAATATTCGCCCATTAGGCGCCAATTGTGCAGACCATCCTGGTGGTAAGTCATCAGCACCCAAGCCCATATCAGAGTTTCTCCTTGAACTGCTGTTACTAGCAGAGCTATTCTCATTTTGAGGAGAGTCACTATTTCTTGATTGATTCTGACTAGAGGACGATGATTGGTCATCTTCATCAACTGAAATATGAAAACGTCGACCCATCTCATGTAATTCTGCTGTTCTTCTTATGTCCAACGCTCCAGGACTTGGTCGTTCCCACTGTGTCGTCTTCGTATGATGATTACAGTAATAAGTTCGTCCATTAGCGTCCTGCCGCTCTTCCCAACCATCAGGGAGGGGAAGCTGGATCTCAGTGCTTGAATGTGCAAACACCTGTGACATTTGTGAAGAATATTTTTTATAGACTTTAGATTACACGGCCCTGATAGATATAAATTATTTCACAATGAATTTTTTATGAAATGAATTCTCACTTGTGCTGGCTCTTCTACACCGCCACTCACAGCCGCCCCTACACGGGGTTGTGTATCATTTCCAACAATTTCCCAAGGTTCATCGCTGATCCTCATGGCTTCAGCTGTAGTTGTAACAACATCCACTGTGTCCTCTGACTCGGTACTCCCATTATGGTTTGGAGGAGAATTTTCTGGGACCGTCTCTGATGGTGTAGGAATAAAGGCCGCGTAAATAGAAAGATAACCTTTGACTTTAGATCTCGCACTTCGAGGCTGAAGATGAGCTGCAAGTAAAGAATAGGACAGACATATGTGAATTTTATTACACAGAGTTAAAAGTGTAAGACTCATCTTTTTTGTTTACAGACAAAATTTTACGTATTTGTTATTATGATTAGGTCACTGTGATGAATCTAACCTTTTTTCGGGGGAATGACGCGACCCTCCGTTTCTGAAATTACAGCATTGCATATAGTGATTATTCAGACTTTCACTCGTTTCTATACGCCCCATTTCTGGCAGCGTTCCAACAGGTGAATCATCAGTTTGACAAGAGAGTGAATTGCATACCTTTTGGTAGGGAAACTAGCGGAAGTTCAACCATCCCCAAAAAGTCATCCCTTGTGAGACGATTTTCGTCGAAAACTTGCATAACCAATTTATGGTCATTTGGTAGTACCTAATAAATAAGGAATTCAATAAGAGAATAATTGGATATGTGTACTAATAAATTTTTGGAGGAAGTTGAAATTAGTAGTATAAAATGTTTACCAATCAGTCTTACAGTGTATGATCTATAAATTAATGAAAAAAACTCACCCTAAAGAAGAACTCTTCCTCCCACAATGGATTCAATGTCTGTCGTCAAAAATGAAACAATTATTCTCATCACTATTTCAATGATATTTTATATACAACTATTTAGTTTAAAACATTTCTCACCCTCTTCCTAGTTTTCGTAAGTACTGAGTCTATTGCTTCATCACTAGCATTTGTTGATAGATCGATCCGGACATATGGATCACTGGAAACACAATTATTTGTAAATTAGTAGATCAAAAATCCAAAAAATGTTTGGTGAATTTTGGACAAAAATAATTTGGTAAATACCTAGCGCCAAAGATGTCTTTTCGAGCCAATCCATGACCACCGATAATTTTAAGCCTTATTACAAAAAGAGTATTACAGTTATGACAGGTGAATTTTTGACATTCATCTATGATCAATACTATTTTTTACTATTCCAAGAATTTTCAGTAAATTATCATATTGTATAATTTTCAATTTAGTCAAATCTTTCACTATACCTTATAATTTTTGCTTCTTCATCATTCTGAAAAAGATAATACATTCACAATGTAAATGATTATTTTTATTAACAAAAATTCATTGATATCTTAGTAATTTTTGTATATTATATTTTTCGTTTTAAGAAGTTGAAATTATATATATAAATACCTGGGCATTACGCGGATGATAACCTAATATTTTAGCACCAGCCATTACGAATTTCACATAATCTTGACAGTGATTGATCTTCTAAATGTGTTGAGTTGTTTTTAAAATTGAATTTCTACAAAGAGAAAAATTAAAATAAGAGTCTATGTCACAGATGACTGATAACACAATTAATGAGGAGGATAAAGGTACGACACTAGTGATTATTAATAGGTAGACGAATACATATTATAAAGTAAGTACTTAATTTACGTCACACGATTAAACATTTAACTAGTGTGCACTTACTCATGCTTAAAAACCTTGTGAACCAAGTATTAGTTGAAACTGATGAGGAAATAATTACTTTCCACAATGAAAGAACAGACACTCCTAATGTACAGTATTCCAGTTTTTGAGAAGCAACTAACACTACGTTAATAATAAATGATCAGTGTTGAATGATGATTCAACAAATATTATTTATTTATAAAATTTGCCAATACAGAGTCAAAGATGGTCGAATCCACGGCGGGAATGAGATTCACACACGCAATTTTGGTCAGTACTCAGCTCCGGTTTGTCCCAAAGACTGACTGCCTTGGACACTTTGTGAATTGGACAAGTTGACCATGGAGAGAGATTACTTTAAGAGTTACGAGGGTCTAGAGGTAAAAAAATAACAAAGTCATATGATTCCAATTCACACCAATTCTGCCCTTTTGTAGTTTTCCTCATTTGTACAACATGATAATTTTCTGAGTTTGATTTGTTTCATGTAAATAGGTTCACAGATTAATGTTAGAGGATGTACCGCGGACCAATTCATATAGAGAAGCTATACTGAATAATCCTAATTTGTTTAATGGACTTGTGGTCATGGATGTTGGGGCAGGGACTGGTTCGTCACTCATTCTAAACTAAATGAATAAAAAATTGTCCTCTGCTACTCTGTACCACAGAGTCTGTAGAGAATCCTATATAAGTAGTTAATTTCCTTATTTATCATGGTTTCAGGAATTCTGAGCTTATTCTGTGCCAAGTAAGATCTGTTACGATAAACTATATCGAGCAATGTTTAGGGTAAAAAAATTGTCTGAATGTAAATACTTAAATTCCGCAATATTTGTTACCATACGTGCAGGGCTGGGGCAAAAAAAGTATATGCAGTGGAAGCATCATGTTTAGCTGACTATTTACCATCCGTGATTGAAGCAAATAATTTTTCAAATGTGATTGAAGTATGAACAATCAATTTTTAAAAAAGTAACATTTACTTAACAAAATGACGCTATTTAATTCATTGAATGACAACTTTATGTGCTTTGCTTACAGTACTTTGATATTGTAGGTGATCCATGGAAAAGTTGAAGACATTACTCTAGACGTTAAAGTTGACGTATTGGTCAGTGAATGGATGGGTTTTTATTTGCTCCACGAGTCTATGTTAGACTCTGTTTTATTTGCCAGGGACAAATTCTTAAAAGAAGAAGGTCTTATGTTTCCACATAAAGCATCTCTATTTGCAGCTCCTGTCCAGGTTAAAACACGTTATCAAAAGGAAATAAGTGTATACTTGACGGTTATCGGATTATCCATTAATAATGCTTTCGATGGATAGGTACCCGAGCTTTGGGAAACAAGACGAAAATATTGGACACGGCCAAAGTATGAATTAGATTTTACACCCCTTCTAGAATTGGCAAATCGACAGACAATTCCAGAAATAGCCATTGTAAGTGTATATCCTAACATTAATTTCATAATAGAGTATTGAATCTGAAATGAAAATGTTAAACCAAAGATACCAGCTGAGGGGATATTGAGTGATCCGCAACTTTTATGGGATATAGGTAAGAAGACTCTTTTTTCTCTCTCTATTCATGCAGTCTGTTCAATTTTTTTTACGATATACAACTTTGCTATTTTTTGTCTTTAGATTTAAAAACTATACAGAGATCGGAATTGGACACTTGTGTTGACCGGCGATTTTTTTCCATTGAGAAGGAGGGAGAATTACAAGGAATCGGGTTTTGGTTCTCGTGTTCATTTCCTAATGAAGACACTGAGGGTAAATGGGACAATGAACATGCTGAATAATTTCTTAAAGAATGTATTTCCTCATGTCTAAAATTTCAATGATTATTTTTAACAGAAGATCCAATAGAGTTGTCAACAGCACGTATGTACTTTTAAACTATTTTTAGTATTTTTTTAGTATTACATATCTTGGACAAGTGTACTATTAAATTATAATGGTTTCTAATTCTATAGCCTGGGATGAGGAGACTCACTGGAAACAAACAGTTGTCTTATTGCCTTCCGTAGGAGCTGGACTAGAAGAGGGAGATATTTTTGGATGGGACATTAAATTGCACAGGGAACAGGATGACAGATCTTATAGTATTGAAATTAAAATCCTAGAAGACGACGAACCTCACCCTGTCCCTTGTTCTTGTGGAAGTGCAAAATGTGAAATAATTAAACATTTTCTAGGCAACAAAAATGATTGTCAAGCCGATGGTGATATGAATGAGAACAATAAAGAAGAAAACGTTACTGTTAGCTGACACTATATTATACTTTATTTTCTGCTTATGTTTTGAACAGCAGAATTCTTTTGTTCATTTCTTTAAAAGTTGAATAAAGGACTGATTTTTCTCAAAAGTGATTCATGTGTAAATATTATTACGGAACGGTTTATAAAATATAAAACTCAAACTACAACTTGAATTGAATTGACAACAAAGGCTTTCGATAATCTGTAATTAGAAGAATTAGAGAGCCTTGATCGAGCGGGTGTAGTAACATAACAATTTGAACCAAATGATTTTTTTTGTGAACCAAACCGGGTCAAGTGGTCAACGTTATCATCTTCTAGTTTCATAACTCTACTTAAATGTTGTTAAAAAGATTGAGAAGCTACGGGTGGAGAGCAGTCACAATTGGAAATCATCGCCCGTACTCATCGACGAGTAAATAATATGAATATTATTATAGCATAGAAATTAAATTAAAGGCACCTCATTGTCATAATATGTATTCTGATTTGAATTTTAGGTAAGAAGTTAGTTGTGGTACAAAAGATTAAAGGAACAACAACAATAGGAATTAACAGGCCGGAGAAACGAAACTGTGTAAATTTTGAGGTTGCTGATGAACTAAGCAAAGCTCTAACCGACTTTGAAAATGACCCAGAAGCCAAAGTTGGAGTGTTATATGGAATTGGTGGTAATTTTTGTGCTGGGTGGGATCTCTCAGAAATATCTCCGGAAAATGTCGATAAGCTTAGAATAGATCAATTGCCTCCTGGAAATGGGTTTATGGTAAAAATTTTACTAGCACACTCGTGCATAAATAACAAAATAGCATCCAAATAATAATTGCATCATAAACCTACTTGTTCTTTACAGGGACCCACACGTCGTTTCTTTTCAAAGCCAACAATAGCTGCTGTGACTGGATATGCAGTAGCTGGAGGTATGGAATATGGACAGTTTCAATATGAAATGATGCAAGTTTTGAATAACTGGACATTTTTTCTCCCTATTGTAGGACTTGAACTTGCTCTCATGTGTGACATGCGAATTGCTGAAGAGGACACCGTTATGGGAGCCTACTGTCGTCGATTTGGTCAGTGTGTTATAAAGTAAAATCCATAATAAATCAGTTCTCCACTGAACATTATAATGATGCAACTTTTTCATTCTTAAAGGTGTACCATTGATTGATGGAGGAACGGTTAGGTTACCGCACTTGATTGGTCTTAGTCGTGCCATGGATATGATTATTACCGGTTCGGGAGTTTTCTCTCTCTCTCTCTAAATTTCAAGACAATTTTTTCTTATAAAAATGACCTTACTAAGTTTTACACTTGTCCTGGCAGGAAGAGGAGTTAGAGGAAAAGAAGCTTATGAAATAGGTTTGGCCAATCGTCTTGTAGCAGTGGGGACTGCAATAGGTCAAGCTGTACATCTAAGTTATGCAATCGAACAATTTCCTCAACAATGCCTTAATATCGATCGCATGTCTGCCAACTACGCCATGTACTCTGCTAAAAGCTTTCAAGAGGCCATTGAAAATGAATTGAAAAAAGGATCAGAAGTGCTCAAAACAGTAATAGAATCATCCTTATATTATATACAATTATTATATTGCATCAATCTTGATCCTATACCGCTTGCCATAAATACGGTGCCGTCCACATCAATACACAATGGACTAAATCAAAGATTTTGACTCGTTCACAGAGGACAACTTGGAGATTTTAAAACATTGTTCAAACACTGGACAAGTTTTAAAATATTTATTGGAACTTTGATTAGAAGTCAAAGTGACCCTTTGCGCTCTCGAAAGATTTTTATTGGTGGCAATGTAAACAGTCACCTAAAAACATTCATTATCTCAGGCAGAATCTTATTATTTCAACGACTGTGTAGATTTCGACTTGTCTATATCAAGAAGAAATTAATTAACTATAAATGATTACTATGTAAGCTACTGTGGTGCGCAGATCATTGAGTCACAGCAAAAATCAGATAAAATCTCCTGTTCTACTATTCTCAAAACATGAACGCCCAGGTGTTTTGATGTGGAAGTCTCCTTATTTATTGCTTTATATCTGCGGGAAGGATCATGAATTGCCAGTCACTTAAATGTGTGTCTGTGTTTGTACCTTTATTGTATAAAGTTTGCACATACAATACGCAGAGACGTAACGCACACTTGACAATTTCTTACTATTTTTTCCCAGGAATCAGTTGATGGGGCTGCATTATTTGCAAAGGGAACTGGAAGACACGGATCATTTAACTATAATTTAAATGGGTTCACGGGAGAGTATACAATAAATGTCGAGTGTGATGTTGATTCATTTACAGAAAAGAGTACATCATAAACATTTTAATGGTTTGTGTTTGTATGTTAATATATTTTTCCAACAAGGTAATTTGCTACTATTTACTGTGTTGGCAAATAAAACCACAATAATAATATCATGTAGTATGACTATATATGTGATGAGGACTACTACAGGATTACATTTGGATTATAGTGAACATCATTTTGTGCTTGACATGTTTTGTGAACATACTTACTTTGTAATTTGCAGTGTAGTCGACGGCTAGATATGTCATAATGGGAAGGATGCTCATGATACTATGCAGTACATGTGTGTATGGACAAATATCACGTTACCTCCAGCAGTCCAGGTAGTTGTTATATAATAATGAAGAAGACACACCCTATATATCCCAATCAATCATGCATGCAGCAGTCGCAATTCTCGTATAAAAAATTTACTCCAACCAACAATGCCAATTCCCACCATTGCCATGTGAAACATCCCAGCAGGCAAGTACGAGTACTGTAAGAGTAGTTTAACTAGTAGGGATACTACTGTTAGAGTATATAGAAGGTACATACACATAGTGAACGAAATGCGGCAATATACTGTGTGTATCCAGCCTAATTAGATGTAACTGTTGAGACTGCAGCACAAAAAAACGAACAATGGTTCGCCTCGTCTTCTTTAATAAAGACAGATAGAGGAAATTCAACTGTACAGATTCATGTGCACGTATATATAGTCGTCAACAACAACATTTGTAAAGTAGGAAAGGAAACGATAAAATGATGCTAGGGAGAGAGACTTTGTAAGTACATGTGCACGTAATAATAAGTAATAGGTCCTAAGGATTACAAGCAAGTTTTTTTTGCTGTTGTGATTTTTTTAAACCTTTAGTTATACCATAGTGTCTGTGTGTGTGTAGTCAAGTAACACACTGTGTGTACCCGACCATTTATGTCAATCAAATAAGCAAGACGAAGCAAAAAAACTACATGAGAAATATTCCACGGTAATAGAATCAATTATTATTATTTAGAAGAATCCATATAATTTCTAGTGTGGGGTGCTATCAAGAGTACAAGAGTAAATAAAGCCTGATTTGTTTAATCATGTTCTTCAATTATAGAATAGATGCTCGGAGTCTCTGGTTCCTCTCCTCCTCAGTATTTCCATTTAAATTTGACTTCAACTGACCCCCTCCCCTCTCTCTCTCTCTCGTCACTCTGCATCATTATTGCCTTTATAGAGGATTTTTTGCGACTCGAGGTGGTGGTGTCCAAGGTCGTAATTGTTCCACGTTTTGTTGAAATGAATACATAATACAATCTCCTTGCCATTGACTCACCCTTCCAAACTGAAGAGGAGGATAAGAGAAGTTGGAGAGAGAGATCCTCTCTAATCTAAAGAGAGACAGACACGAAGCCTTTTGGAAATCAAAACCTTAAAAGTCATCCTTTCCATTCTAATTTAATATTTTGTACGGTTTCAGCCTTTCAACATTACCATACAAATTTTATACTTACGTGGAACTGTGTGAATTGTGACCAAATTAATAATGCAATAAGCTCCTCTTGGATCTAACCCTGACCGTGACCCTGATATTTCATGGTATTGGAGAAGAAAAGAGCAAAACCGCATTTTATAACATCTCGTATGGGGAAATGTGCATAAAATACCCAACTACATAAGTTATAGAAGCTGAAGAAAGTCTGTGGAAGAGACAGAGACAGAAAAATCGATGGGAAACGTGTAAGTAAATACTTACAGAGTGAGAGAGAGAGAAGAAGCCATGTGCATGACATTTAAGATTTGAAGTACCTATTGATTTTTGTGAATGTGAAAATATACAAGACTACAGGAGTGTGTGTGCAAAAGCTCTCTACACAACTACTATATTTTAACTGCACAAAATCCGTAGTAGTTTTAGTACTAGTCTCACTATAACAAAGGTAACAACATTCCCATAAAGTGCTCCACACAAAAGTCTCTCTATATTCTAACATAGTACAGAGGATGTACAGCTATAAATATTATATATTTTAATTCGACTGTCATCAGAAAAAAATTAATATTACCTACTACCTATTAATGTGTATTTTTATGCAGAAGAGAAAAAAAGTGTAAAGTTAAATTTTAAATGACATAATTTTCTTAGAAGGAAAGTTGAACAAGTGGCTTATAAGTTATAACATAGGAAAGGAGAAGAAGTATTAAATTAATTCGTATGTCAACACAACTTCCAGTAATAACCCGAAAGTGCTGCAGCTTATAAAAGTGTCAACAACAACAACAACACATATAACCTAATAATCTTGTAAATATAATAATAACAATTGAAAAGCCAAAGAAAATAACCAAGTATAATAATAATATAAACTTCACATGACAATATAAGTACACATTGTATTACATAATAATTATTTTTTAAAAAAGTGTGTGTAGTCTCCTTAATGATATAGCTGACTTGGGGATGAGTGACAAGTGCAATTGGTATTGCAATTTGGGATATGATGAGCTAATTGTCAGACAATTATTGTCAGATTGTTTTGTCCCTGAGTGAGAGAGATGCTTCTAATAGGCCACCAAGGTCGATCTCGTTGAAAATCTATTGTTAATTTCGTTGTTTGCTCTCTCCTCTCACATCTCTCTCTCTCCCTTTTCCTGTAAAGAACTGCGGAGAGGTTTTTATCATTCAAGAAAGAAATCTGTCAGGGGAAGAAGAGTGGGGATCAATAATGTGACTATTTATTTTGTTAACTCCAAAATAAAAATATTATATTCTTCAACGCTACTCTCGCAACAAAATAATATTGTAAAAATATGCAGTGGAAGAAATCTCTAGTCGTTTTGCTGTTGTCATTCTTGTTCATTATTGATGTTATCGCAATCGAATTTGTGCATATTCGTTCCGGTCCCTTTGGACAACTCGTCACTTCAAATACGTAAGCCGAATTTAGCAAAAATTTCTATACAGTCCTAAAAGTCCTAGCCTGACAACTTGTATCTAAATTGTTGTTGTTGTCATAGGTTACGATGGGTGAGAGATGGTCATTCCAAGGATCCAGTCCTGGTTCCTAAACCAGAAAATAATCAGCTATGTCATCTGTCTACAGGTAAACACTTTGACCTTGAAAATATTGTACACCGTACATATTTGAGTGTCTGCCTAAAATACATTGTTGTGCTTTGGAAAATTAATAGGGCCAAGGAGTATAGGCTTAGTGGATCAGGACGATCAGTGCAAAGTACTAGGACAGGATGGACCTCAAATCTCATCCACATACCAAACATTGTCAGGTCACGCAGCCAGGGTCGTGTGGTCCGAATGGAAACATCTTTACCCTGCCCCAAATGGGGCTGTGGCTCTCTCACAAAATTCTAATCGTTTCATTGCGTATAGTCGAAAATCAGGGGAAGTGGGGTACCTGGACACTGGCACCTTGGGCTCTTGTGTCTTTTCATCGGGCACAGAGTCACAATGTGACATTTTGACTGAAGTGGAACCAGTGCGGTATCAACTGTCCGATGTCGAATTGAAGAAAGCAAAAGGCTGTAAGTTTTCATTTTAAAATGCAAAATACAATTTCCCATTTTAGTAATTTACATCATCCCTTTAGTGTTCAATTTGTGTACAATTCCTGTTTAAATATGTACTAGTTATCGAGGAGCCAGTCATTTTGGCAACAACCACCTTAGTCTACATTCCTGAAAATGATGAAGGACCTCATGGAGCCAAGAGTCGTGTTGAACAAGTCCTTTCATATCAACTTAATCAGTTTGACTATTGGGGTCAAGGAGGTAATTCTCCTAACAAAAATTAATTGACAAAATATGTGTATTGTGCGTGTAATGTGTTTGTGGGTGTTGTGATTCAATGAAAAGTCTTGAATTGAATTCCATAAATCAAATTATCATTCCAGTTTCGATGGCCAAGGGCTTGCACACGTCAATTAAATTGTCTTCAAAACGTTCAAAGATCACTGACAAGATAGTTGAATGGGGAATACCATCGGCAATGTCAAGTACGAAAACAGTATAGTAGTGCCAATACAACATAGCATATGTATGTATGTATTTTTATTTACTTATAAATATAATGTCTGTTTTATTTTTGTAGATAAAGTGGAGACTGTACCGGTGAGACTGAAATTTTCAGAATTTGACAAAGAGTTTGAAAATGAACATGTGTGTAAAATTTACTTTTGACATTTTTGCAGGTGTGGGAAGATCTACAACCTGGTACGGGTGTGAACATAACAATTCGGGGTACTCATAGGAAGGGACATATGACTTATTGGGCTATCCTTAAGACATACTACAAAGATGGGTCTTTTGCTACTAGACATATTGAAGGACAGAGGAAACTTGATGAAGTAGATTCCGTGAGTCATTTTTCTTACACGCTTACTCGCAATTTTCCAAAATGGAAGTTTTACTTCATTCTAAGGCTTTAAAAGATACGAGTAGCTTAGATCATCTAAGGTCTTCCAGTGAAATTATTTCACTCTTTGAATTTTCTGTACTTATAGACTGTTGACATTTCAAAATCATTTACAAAAATTGGTAGAAGGATCCTAATATGTAGTTACTTATATTCCTCTATTTTCCAGATTTCTGTTGACAAGAGTAAACAGTTTTATCTAAGTGACGGTTCAATTGTCGTGACGGAATCTACTACCCTATCATCGACTTCAACTCAGTTCTATGGTGTTTTGGAGGCGAATTCTCGAGAAGAAGAGGACCAGCAACAAGACATGACATCATCATCTCACTTACCCCCTCATAACAATAATGATCTGAAAGCACAACAAACTTCGAATCTCATGTTGAACTCAAATAGTGGCAACAGTCTAATTTTCTGCATTGTCCTACTCTTCCTCACACTCACTCTTGATCGAATTCTATAAAATCTACGTATACATACATTATTTTATTCCATGCCACACATTCCTACCCATACAAAAACAGAACACTCAGTACATAATAATGAAAAAAAAAACAACTTGTCACACAACTGAACAATGATCATCATATTACAACTACAAGGAGAAATCCAAAGGTCATCATACAATCAAAGTGGAAAAAATCAAAAGATGACTGGATGAAGCCACGCTGCAAAGGAACGGCGGAAACGGACAGAGGGGAGTTGGATCAGTGACGATTCAAGACGTACTACTACTATGAGACTCAGTACATGAGTTCAATTTAAGTATTCCCGTTTGATTTAATTTCAACACACGATGGACTGAGAAAAATGTTAACAGCCTTTGCGTCATAACCTATAAGGACAACGGATAGAAGAGAAGAAGAAAATATATAGTATTTAATCTCATAGTAAATGAAGAACTACTACTACTATTAGACGACATTGTATTATCTCATAGTGAAAAAAATATAAAAAAGAGGCTGATTTCGGTGGGGTAACTTTTCAGAAATTACTATAAGAATATATTAGAGAGAGCGAATAGAAATGAAAGAGATTACGTACGTACAAGAGTACCTGTAAATAATAATAATGATCACGGACAACCGACTATTAAACTATTTTCGATCAACAACACCTACAACATTTTAGTATGACTTACATTTTTTATTAAAAAAATAAGCATCAATACACGACATGTCATAAAAAGACTCGTATATTAAATGATTCACATCAATCATGATGACATTTAAAATACTATTTCAAGATTTCAACCGGATTGTATACATGTGACATTAGTTAAGTACAATGTTTGTAGGACTTTTTTGCCTAAGAAAATACTGAGAGATAAAGAGGGAAAAGGACGGATTTCATGTTCATCATTTAAGATGATAATGAATACAAGTGATTCTCTTTTATGTAATCAATGACAGAGTCCATGACAAGGTATCTCACTGACTGACCTCGTTGAATCGCTAAGCGTATCTCCGTTGATGAAATCTCATTTGCGATCCATTCTCGAACAACAATAACTTGTTTCTAGCACAAAAAATGATGTGTAATGCATATTGTGGGATATACTTATTGTAAATAGAAATCTCTAAGAAGAGTTAGTCCTTAGTTGGAGAAAAATTATACAAACCTGATTCTCGAATAATGCATTTGACTGGTGAATAGATTTGTACGGGTCACTGCCAGACCTAGTTATTGAAATGATACCGTAATCCCTTGCAATTGTCATCATCTATAATCCAAAGAAATTAATATTAAAAATTTCAAAAGGAAAAAAATATTGTGAATGAAAAACATAAACAATAATATCTTCCTTACATCTTCTGTTGCCCACAAGCCAGGTCTATTGAATGACTCCAACACATCCGCTCCGCATAAAAGTTTGAGAGCGATTGGAGACTCAAAATTATCCAATTCTGGCATCCAATCTGGCTTGTTTCTATTTTTTCCTTCCACGTATTCATTAATAGATTCCTGCAATCAAAATAATACATTACTTACTCACGGTTTTTGTATGCAATTCATGTTGAAAATAATGACAGGGGAAAGCATAAAAACAAAAGACAAGAACTAGACATGCACATTTTACTGGTACGATTGATACCTGATGATAGTCCAAAACTTTCTTTGTCTGTGTCCAGGTATCATTTAGTTGAGCTTCCCATGAAGAAATTTTGATCCACGGATTATCTTCAGCAGCCAGTCTACACATTTCCAATCTGTACTGAGCTGGGAGTAAACCCTACACACACATATTTAATAATTAAAGCGAGACTACTAACTATCTAATGAATCAGAAATTATTAAAATGTTACCTGTTTCCCGTATCCATCATGGACAGGTGACATGATCCCTCCGATTACTCTGTAATGACCCAATCTGTGCAAGAAATCCCTTGCCAATTCTGTGTAAAAATGCAAATTAACTTCAAAATCTAATATCATTGATATCTAATAACCAAAATCACAATAATTAAGTAATGATCCTTACCAAACATGCGAAGGTGCATGATTGTCGGAGGATTAAAAGAGCCACAGCACAGTAACATGATTCTTTGACCAGCCATGACAATCACAGGTTCACAGGTCAAATTCACTCAGCTAAAAGTTACTCCTCGAGAGTCCCTGTCCGAGACGTCTCCAGCTGATTCCAGCGGATCTGAACATCCAAAACAAAAATTGATTAGACACGAGTCGCTCAGCTGTTTTTCTCAGTCATCCCTGTTTTGCGGTAAGCCGGTTTTGAATGAAAAAGTTCGCACGCTGGAAAAAATGTCAGAGGTTACCCAAAGTGACCTGCCGACTGTCGAGGATTCAACAGAGGACCAGAAGGGTCCACAACTGTCGAAGAGAGGCCTTAAGCGACTGGAAAAAAAGAGACAATGGGACATTATGAAGAAGCAAAAAAGGTTCTATTCCTTTCAAATTTTATACTCTAAAAAAGTCTTCATGACAGAACAAACTTTGTATTTTTGCATATTTCAAAATTGTAGAAAACTCAAAAAGGAGACGAGAAAGGCACTGCCAGTGGAAGAAAGGTCAAAAGGTCACCGTGGGGGTAGAAGACGAAAATTCAAAAAAATGAAAGACTCTAGTTGTAAAGTACACGTAAGTTTTTCCGTCTCTAAATTTTTGTTACTTTTTTTTTGTATAGTTGTTATTTGTCAATGAATGAATATTTTATTCGGCCAGATTGTAATTGATCTTTCCTTTGATGGACTCATGAATGATAAGGTACTATTAATAGCAATGCTATATTTGATATTTATTACACTGTAGGCCAAATTTTTACCCTTTATGTACTCTTTTTTGCACAGGACATATGTAGATGTGTCAATCAAATAAATCGATGTTACAGCACAAATAGAACATTAGAAAACCCTGTACAATTTCATGTGACAAGTTTCGATGGTCCGTCAAAGAGTACAATGGAGAAACAAACTGGATTTGTCAATTGGGATGTAAGTGAACCTTTTGAAAACAAACAAGGAGTACATATTTTGATATACATTTTACTAAAGTGTTTTGACTCTGTCATAGGTTGTATTTCATGAAAAACCTTATCATGAAGTATTTGAGAAGAGTCGACTGGTATACCTGACGAGTGAATCAAAGAACGTGATGACTAAATTAGAAGATGACAAAGTGTACATTATTGGTAAATTAAGAAGAAAATATATGTTTTCACTTTCCTACGGTTCATTGATTACAAAAATTGTTCATTTACTGATAATCTGATTGATTGGTTACTTAGGTGGGCTTGTGGATCACAATTCAAAAAAGGTCACATATTATTCCGCTTTGGAATATCTTTCTATTTAACAATATATTTGTAAAATGTATGTGTCATATATACAGGGACTGTGCCATCAACTAGCCATTGACAAGGGTATTGACCATGCACGACTTCCAATAGCTGAACTGATTGACATGTCCACAAGGTAATGGATTCATTAAAAATGACAATCTCTATTATTTATTGTGTAGTAGTAGTAAAGAAGCTGACAAGTCAAAGACAATAATTTGAGAAATGAAGAGGGTACGATAACGATCACTGTTAATATTGCAGATCCGTTTTAAGCATTAACCAGGGTAAATAGAAATACGTATTAGTACATAAACTATGAGCATATCCAAGAGTTTCCTGCTAAAAAAGTTCTGATGTGTATTTCAGTGTTTGATGTGTTGTGTTATGTTTCCACTGGGATGAAATGGGAAGAGTCTATTTTAAAATCAATACCGCCGAGAAAAAATGCTCAACTAAAAAATACATATGAAGAAGTAGAGATTAAAGAAGAAGTTCAAGACACTGAGCAAAAGGAGGAACAACCGACGTAACTTTTCTACAAATTTTTAATTAGATACAAACTTTTGATGCAGTTATTTTCAAAACTATTTTATAACAGTAATAGTATGTAACTGAAGGCTGACATAATAATACAATTTTTTTTTGAAAAAAAATGTTTGTCCAATAACTTTTACAACTTTTGTGGTCGAACAAATGTTCGTCTCTTCTTTTGACTTCGTAATGTTTGAGTTAATTTTGCCAGCTGTTGATGAACCTCTCCAAAAATTTCCGTCTGTTCTTCTGTCGGAATTGTAGACCTTTATCAATAAAATACAAATTAGCGTTAAAAGCCACACAACAAAATACACGAATAAAATACAGATACAATTAGAAAACAAGGATTGTCTTACCTATAAGTCTTCATCAAATCATATTTGACATGGTCTGGTATATGTATTTTCTTGTAAGTCGCCCACTTCTTAAGCTGCCACGGTTCAAGCTGTTCATGAATATTTTCCACTCTGAAAGATCATAATATTTTCCATTGAAATTATTTTTCTAGTACACACCAAGGTGGTAGATACCACCTTGATAAATGCAAATTATTTTTTAAAAAGTGTAATGTACAGCCATTTTGCAGCTGTTGTACACTTTTTAAACAATGTCACTTGAATCTTTAGTTATTTTACCCTTGTAAACCCCATAAATGCCATTTTGCAGACCAAGGCTTCATTTTCAATGGTACCTGAAATAATTTATTTTATCATGGAATAAAATTAGCGATAACAATACAAAAGTTAGGATCAGGAATGTGGACAGTTTTGGCAAAATACCTTGATTGCATTTATAGGCACAGGTGCATCAGGAACCCTTACTTCCGGTAGTGTATCAAAGGAAAAAGTTGAATATTCGATAGGACAGTCTCGTAAATACCGCAAACATTCGTCCAATCTTTTCTCCAATTTTAACACGGTGATTGACTGAATTGTTGGATTGTACATGTGGTACTTAATTTCAACACCTAATAATACAACGTACTTAATAATACATACCCTTTAATATTTATATGTTGTTCATTAAAGTATTTCACATGATTGGCATGTTCAACATACCTTGACCATCGACGGCATTTCTTAAAATGAAATAGGCTCTTAGACCACAACCGGCACGTTCTGTACAAATACCAACAAAAACATTTGCTTTACCCGGAGCATTATGATCCGACACGACCACCTTCATGATCGATCCTATGAAAGTAAAAAAATCCAATACTAGTCAATTCTTGATACAGAAACAGAACAAATGGCTGTAATAAAGTATTCAAACTCACCAACATAAAATTCAGGAATATCAATATGAGTTCGTCTCTTGAGCATATCCATTCTCTCAAGTTTTTCTCGGATTCGATTCCTCCAGTCAATTTTAGGATCGGGTAAAAATTCTGGATACACAAATCTATACGGTGTGAATTCTTCTTCCTTGCGTTTTTGTTGTTCAATTATCAAACGCATTTTTTCCTCATTAATCTTCTTTCCATCAACGTTTATTTTAGTCTTTTTATCTTCAGTACTTGGAGCAGGGGTAGTGTTTGGCAGATTTAAGGACACAGCACTTGTCCTTATAGCTGAAAAAAAAAGATTTTCATTAAATACACACAACTTACAGACCTTTTTAAACTGGAATTGTAAAAAATTAAAGCTTTACATTTGTTTAACAATAGATTCAATTGTCTTTGGACAAACCGTGAAGTTTGTAACATTTTCCACTAAATAAAAACTCCCGGACAGGAGTTCTCCAATAATCTTAAATTGTATTCACAAAACTATTCAATTAGCTGTAATGATACAAATTAATAATAAAATTGTCAAGTTGTAGGTTGGGAAAAAATTCGCACATTTATGTTTTTATATTTGCCACTCAAAAGTTTTTTTTTCATAGAGAGAGTGAAAGTATTTTCTCCTCTGGAGAAAGTCCTTTTCTCAGAATGAAGAAGGAAAGCATTCCTGTCTGCATTTTGGTCTGTGAGTTTTTTATGAGTGAAAACCCGGGTTGACTCTGCCTATCCGGGTATACGTAGTATATAGTTTGAAGGCCAACGGCTTTGCGCAGATTCGCAAGATTGCCAACATCCATAGAATTATATGAGAGAGAGAGAGAGAGTCCACATACATAGTAGAAGGGTTTGATTTAATAATCAATATTAGACATCAGTAGACACGGAAAAGATGTGGACAAGGAAATTCCACCATGGCATCTCAATCCCGTTGTCAAAAATACAATAGTACTCTCTCCTTTCCTAATTCCATTAGGAACTGATCACTGTCCGCTCATCATCATCTGAGAAGAGAGAGAGGACGACTGGCTGTCATCACAGTTGTTCCCGTGTGACTGAATGCAATAACACCAATCGTACTCACTTTTTTTGACAGTCTGGATACGGGAGCCGAACTGAAAAAATGGATGGTCCACTACTTGATCCTTACTTGAACGTAAATCCGTGTTGCTGCTGCTGTAGCTCAGTGTCCATCGGAAATGGGATAAAAACTGTGGGTAAGTACACTTTTTCATTATTTTCCCATAATATAATTGCATGAAGGAAGGGTACCCAAAATACAATTTTGACATAATTACTGTAATACGTCGGTTAATTGTGTGCGTATATGTTGTACATTTATGCAGCCACTATTTCGATGGTATGTCATGAAATGTTCTACGGTGATTTTAATATTCTCCTTGATGATGAACGACTATATAAATTTGTCAACTTTCTCTTTTCTCAGACCATTGGTGGGGGTTACGGAGCCATTGGCTTGTGGTTTGCTCTCTCTTTTTTCTGGTAAAAGACCTTCTTGGAAACTAAATAAGTCATACAAGTTCATTGGAGCATGGAGTGAAATGAAATGTGAAATAAATATTATTGCATGTATGCACATTTGAAATAGAAACCATTTTTTTCATAACGTTTAACATATGTTGTTTAGTTTCTACAATAACGCAATCTAGAATCTGGAAGTTTTTTCTATCAGATTCGTAATTCATTTCATTGCCTTTATTAACGTGTTGAGAACAGGATATAAGTATGTATATTTGATTCAAAATTAAGGTTTTGTTTAGAAAAAAGA
>WJFB01001017.1:0-39723 GCA_009870185.1 Pygmarrhopalites habei | reverse complement strand
CCCCCCCCCCCCCCTGATCCTTTCTTTCGACGCACATTGTGTCTTGAAATGGAGATTCTTTATTGCAGTAGTCCATCCTGGGCCGGGCAGAAAGTAAAAGTAAAAGCAAAGAGAGAGAGCCGGCTTTCTCTTAGACTTGTTTCCATTCATTCGTGTCCTGGAGACGGCTGTCACATGTGGAACCATAAGAAATCTCTCTTCTCTTCCCTACACCTCCATCATGACTAGCCACATATGCTTCTTTTTATACCCTCCTCTTTCTCTCTCCACAATTCCCCATTCTTGAAGAAGAAAAAAGGAGGAGAGGACAAAGGGAGAAAGTATGGGAGAGAATGGTGGAAAGTCTCATGTAAATACCCTCCTGTATTTTTAGTACAGGCTGGATGGGTTCCGGCTGTGACTTTACGCGGGTGGAAGTGGATGAAATTCAAGTTGGAAATGACTTTGATATGGACATGAGGCTAAGTGAGTTCCTCTTCTCTTTTCTCCCTGCATAACGCGGATGCGGAGGGAAAGGGGAAGAGAGGAGAAGCAGGGGACTTTGCTGAATAAAATAAACATTTGTACATGAATAAGTCTGAGCAATGTGACCATTCTTTACATGCTAACATTTATTTTTATGTTTTTTTTCTATTTATTTTTCCTCTCTCTCTCTCTCTCTCTCTCATCGCTCCCATCTTCTGCTTTTCTTTTGTGTCCCTGTGTACCAAAATTTTTAGTCTCATTTCTTTCACCATGTGAAGAAGAGGGGAGATAAGGATGAAGAACAAGGGCAATTTGAATGAGAGAGAGAGAAGGGAGGAGGTGGTGCTTGGAGAGGGTGTATCTTGGGAGTTGACCAGGGAGCGGAAGGAGAATTGGAAGACAAGGGAGAAAGGAGAGACGACAAGGAGAAACGAAGGAGGATTCTGATGCTGGGAACAGACACACAGAGAGCCATTTGGTGGGGGACGTGACTGCACTGTGGCTGCAGTTGTCATAATGGACAAGACGTGCCCCAGGTCTCTCTCTTTCTTCTTTCATTTTTGTAGGGGAAAGCCCTCTTCTCTCTCTCTTTTTCTCTTGTCGTGTGTGGACCAAGGAGACAAGAGTCTAGATTCATGTGTGTCAGTCAGCTTGTGTGTGTGTAGGGGAGAGGGAGAGAGGCACATGGAGCCACATGGCCACTTTATTTCGGAAGTCAGAGCCATGGCAAAAGGGACTCGGGTCTGTTGAAGCAGAGTTGGGCTGTGGACTTTAAATACGTCACACGCACACCCACCCACCCTTCTATCTTGGTCTCTTGACTCTCTCTGGAAATGTTTACCCAGAAATCAGAGAAAGAGAGAACGGGGAATGGCCTCTTTTTGAGAGAGAGAGAGAACATAAACTCTTTATCTGGGTGTGTATGGCTTGGAGTGTGTATTGTGCTTGTCCCTATTTGAAACGATGATCGACACAACTATCGCCACGCACCAAGAATTTCTAATCCAATTCTTTTTCCCTTTCCTTTCCTTTCTCATCCCGCCTTTTATTACAATCCTCTCGGCCAACTTTCTCCTTAGCTTTCCTCCCTTTTCCCTATTCAATGAGCTTTCCTTTTATTATTCTGACTTTCAATTTTGAACACTAAATCTAAAATTTGCAGATTTGTGTCAGACAAAAAGTCAAATTATTTGCAAATTCACAATTTACTAATTATGACTCACAACTGACTGGGCATGACTTTTAAGAGTCATTTTGAATCTCATTAACTGAATTAATTTTCAGTTTCTTTATGATTTTGTTTGTTCCACTTCTCTTTTCATTCGTACTAAATTGCATTTTTTGAAAAAGAATTTGTATTTTACTTCACATGCAGTTTACATTTTTCTTGATTTACTGCTTCCCATCAAGAATTGCACATTAGTTAGTGCAGACAAAATTAAAATTAAAGACCTTCTTGTTTAATCACTCTAGCGTTCATAAAGTTGGAGAAGCCGAGGGGAAGCCAAGAAAAAAAATTAAATTTGATGATCAAAAACTCGGACAGACCGTTTCAGAGTGATCAAGTTGTAAACTTTGTGCTATATATCCTCCCAAAACTTTCTTTTTTTCTTTCTCCTCCAAAGATGCATGGCAATGTGATTGTGTGGGGATTGTAATACACTCTCTCTCTCCTTTTAAACTGTACTGTGTGAGAAGAGAGATTACAGCCAGTGAGAATGGAGTGGAGGAGGTAGGAATTGTACATTACCTTTATGGACAATAATGTTGGGATAATGTTGAAAATTAAAATAGTTGCCACATTACTGGCAGAGAGAGTTAGTGTATTGTGTGTGTGTGTGTATTTGTGCATTAGGTTGTTAGTGGCTGAGGCCGACGGAAAATCTAGCCAGCAAAGAACGATTACAACAACATTTCTCCTCACTTTCTCTTCCCCGCATTTGCCCAGCCCAGGGGGTGGAGGAGAGAGAAGGCTTTGAAGAGGGGGAGGGGGAAAGGAAACCGGGGAAAGTGCAATCACAAAGGAATTTCGTATATCCATGATATTCAAGTGGTGGAGAGTAAAGTGAAGTCCACACACACACACACACACCACCACCACTTGTACTTATGTATATAAGATGTGTGTGTGTGCCGCCGCCGCCGCACTCCATGTTTTTCAACAAGTTTTGGATTTTAAATGCCTCATTGACCCAAATAGTTATGTTCATTTCCTCCAGGCAATTCCACCGTTGAGCCACAGCCACGTCCAAACTCCGCTCTTAGTGGTTCAAGTAGTGTGTGTGTGTAATGTGTATCTGTGTATGTGTGGGTTTGCCATGAGCTATGGACAGTGTGTGTTGGGGAAGGGAAGTCATTTCATTGACGACCAGCACTAACAGCTAACTACTAAAGTACATTTATCGTCCATATTGGGCCCATCAAAAAATGACCCGAGTACAGCTTTCGCCTTCTCTTTCTCAGGTGCTTTCACTTTTAAAAATCTGGGCTGACTAGAGAATAATTTTTGTACTAATTCTTTAATGAAGATTATTCAAAAATGTAATTCGTTTATTGACGCTTATGACATTAAATTTAATAAATATTCAAAGGTTCAAAGATATTAAGAAATCTATTGTCTTTACATTTACTGACGAAAAGAAAAAAAATCAAAGGAAATTTCGCTATGGGTTTTAATATGTAAAATTTAATTTGTTACGAAGTTTGTCGCTGGTGAGAGTGTGTGGGGAAAGTATTATGAGTATTTTTGAAGAGGTATGAGAAAAAGTGGAGGAGGAGGAGGAAGGTGATTTGATGAGATTTTGTGTAGTAATTACATGTGTAAACAAGAGTGGGAGAGAAGTAAAGTAGCCTATGAGAGGGTTAGACACGAATGAAATTATTTTGGCTGTACACCATACTCCACTCTCCTGTATAAGCCGTGTGGGGGTGAGGCTGTTCACTTTCTCCCTTTTTCCCACTGTTTGTTTATTTAGCGCAAGTTGGACAAACAAGGGATCAGTGTCGAGTTGAGACGGAAGTCAAAGCTCCCTGCACAGCCCACACACACACTGTGTGTGTGCTGCTGGTATGCTGTTGTGTGTCATTGTACATAGGAATAAGGACATATGCAGGGTAGAGTCCCGTCAACTGTATTCATATAGTTGACTTTGGCGTTAGAAAAAATCCTGAAGGAGAGTTTAAGTGGAAGTTGCTGTAGCAATCTGTCAATGCCATGGCGAGGGAGAGAGAGGGAAGGAAAGGGTTGAAAAAGTTAATAGAGCCCAGCTGTATGGCAGTCCTGCGTATGCATATACACACACTACATAAGGGACGACGACGGAAGAGTGAGGAATAAATGTATGTAGCCAAGTGAAAGTCAAGTGTATGTATGTGAGAGAGCGAAAGATATATATCAAATCCTCTTCTTTTCCCTTTTTTGCATCTTTCTGCAATGTAGACTACAGATCAGATTTTACTATGTACTACTGTATTCTATATGTGGAGAAAGTGTGTGTCTGTAGTCACAGCTTACGCTTAGCCTCATTCATTTTATATAAGAGAAATGTGGGAGCTTATTATTGCATGTAGAATCCTCCACTCCTCGCCACCATACACACACACACACATTATTACACTACTGCTGTATTTCTAGGGATGTACATAACACAGATGCGGAGTATGGGAAGAATGGAATTGGGTTAATTTGACTGAAGAGTGTGACTTACTTTGACTTGAATAGCTACTCATCCCCACATCCAGATCCAGCCCGGCCTCCAGATTTGAAATTCCTATAGACAAATTAAATAGCTTTAGCCTTTTTTTGAGAAAAGAAAATGAAAGGAAAGTGTGTGCCTGAAGAGGGGAGGCTATGCTTCACTACATATAAAATCCATGGATACAAATTTGTTTACATTATACCTAGATCCATGTACTTATACTCTTATGCTCTGCATTCCAAGCCCTGTTTAACACATGTTGAGCTATACACTTAATTCCGACAATTTATACAAAAAAACAGATTTTACACCAGGAATGTGGCGGGTCAATAGGAAATCGATGACTGCATGAGCCCACACATATGGTAAGACAGTTGAATGATGGAAAATTTTGAATTTTTGGTTCCATTTGTCTTTCCTTTTTCTCTCTCTCTCTCTCCTGGGGAAAGTGAGGAGGAGGAGGAGGGAAAGTTAAAAGTTGGAGTGCGTAAAGTTAGAGTGAATTTGGAGAGGGGAGGAAGGGAAGTGAGTCGGAAAGAACGTTCTCTTGGTTCATCGGACAGTTAAAAGTGAAGAAGAAAGAGAGAGAGAGTACAATGGGAGTCACCACATGTGAATCAAGAGTGGAGCTACGTGTCTGTATCACATACACATTCGCACATCCACACACTCACATGATCATTGTGGGCTTGTCGTAGGTAAAGAAAACCATGTTAATACGCCTGAGTAGAGCGGAACTATATTTCTCTGTACTTTACTCTTCGTCCACACACACACAATATCTCTATATTTGTCTCCATTTCAGTTTAATGTTCAAAAGACTGTCGCCAAGACAATTTTCCCTTGTGTGCGTGTATACTGTTTAAACCCAGTTCCCCACATGCGTGTAATATAGGGAAAAAGTGTGTGAAAAGTGTATTCCACGACATCATCACACTCTTCTCCCTTGTTAAATTCCTCCTTTCTCTCTCTCTTGTAAAGTGTACTTGCATCAAATTGTGCCACACTCCTCATAAATTATTCATCGTTCATGACCTTTGCAATGGGATAGTCTCATAAAACTGCTAATTGTCTCTTGTAGACTGGAGACTTGCATGAAATTTATTTCCAGACAATTCCCCAAAGCACCAGCCAACAGTAGAAGTAGCACTAGAGAAGAGAGAATGTGTGTGTAACTGTGGTGTGTGTCGACTTTTTGTAGTAACTTAGTGCAGTGGATTGCTGCTGCAGGGGAAAGTGTAGAATTTATAATGGATACTCGAAAAGACAAGTCTTTTAGATGCAGTGCATACAAAGTATCCTAACATGAGCCAGGAGAGTGAGAGTAGGAGGAGAAAGTACCAAAACACACACACACGTTCATGTGATTATGTATGTGTGTGTATGGACAAACTTGTATTACAAAGACATAAATAGAAAACACACGCACAAATGCAGCATGAAATTGTTTCTTTATGTGTTTATCATTAGAGAAGTTTTCACTCATTTTTTTCTATTTGGGAGTGAAAAGTGTACAAAGAGCCAAGCTTGGGATACATATTATTTTATACATGATATGCACATACATGTTTGTTTGTGTGTCTCGTTTACTCTCCAACTTTCACTCAATAGTCCCCCTATAATCTGTATTGTGTGTATTCTTGGGTTTGAAAGTTAACACAGGGTGAGGGAGGGAGAGAGAGTGGAACGACTTTCTCCCTCTTTAACTCTACACACAGAGAAAGGGAGATAGGAGGTTCCATGTCAACTGCTAAAGGTAAACAGTACAAATCACAGTCTGAAAAGTTTGTTTTTCTCTCTGTGTCTATCTCTCTCCATAAACTTGACTTTAAGTTTAACATGAGCTTTTCACGCTATATATACACAGTCACAGTGGTAAAGGAAAGTAGGGAGGAGGACACACACAAATACACACACATAGCCCAAGTAAATATTGTAAGAGGATTTTCTATTTTCACTTTTTGACAAACTTTTACTTTGGGAAAGGGTGGAAAACAAAAATAGCCAGCCAACCAGAGTCTCAAGAAATGCATCGGACAGTTACACATATAGAGAGAGAGAGGGGAGAAAGAGGGGGACATTTTTAAAACAGTTGATGGTTGGCCACAATCAAACCCATCAGCTCCCTCTCTTTCTCCTTCTCCTCTAGTGAAGGAGTAGAAAATTAGTCTCCATTTCTCTCCTTTTTGTGTTTCGTGTCTGCGGTTTGTCTAAAACGCGAATCCAATGTATCCAAATTTTTGGCTGCATCAGGTTCTGCATGACTCCTTTCCCTCTCTTTCTCTTATTACATGATGAGCTGAGCAAAATCTTTTAATATTTTATTCAGCTACAACTTTCTGCAGACATGTCTTTCACTCACTTTCTCCTACCGTCTTTTGCTATTCATCTCAACTTGAGTCTCATGAGTTGTACTCGGAGGGACGACTGACTGCTAAAAAAGGAGGACCAAGACCGACATGAAGGACACAATGAGAGGATATATGGTTACGGAGTACTCCCTTCATGTATGTACACACTTCATACTCTGTGTGATCATGGTGAATTGGGAGTGGAGTAAGAGAGAGGAGAGAAAAAAATCTCGGGGGAACTAAGGATTTTGTAACTCATAAAATAATTTCTGGCACTCCCCCTGACCAGAATATTAATGTAGAGTGGCGCGTCTACATTGCACTGTCTCCTCATATCCACTAAAGTGTATAATGTTGTAGAAGGTATGGAGGAGGAGGAGAGTGGCATTTATGGAGTTCCATGGAGTGGAGAGGAGGTAGACAAACATGGGTGGTTTAAAATTAAAGTTTGATGTAGTGCAAAGGCTTATAGCGATTTTTCTTTGAAAAGTTCCTTTCTCCCTTTGACACTTTGTCTAAAGACACACACACACCCACCCATACACCCAAACACAGTCAAAGATAAGTACACGAGGAGAAAGTGACCTACGACACACACGCCTTCACGAATATATGTGAAGTTTGTTTCCTCCTCCTTGTACTACACAAAAGTACAGCATGTTCTCACCATTCTTCATTTTTCTTAGGACGGACTTGCTGTTCATTTCTATGGCTTTCACTCTATTTTCCCTTTGCTGCACTTTCTTACTCTCTCTCTCTCTCAAGTAAAACCCTCGGTGGTGTTAAATCCATTTTTTGTGGTTTTAAAAATAGAGAGAGACAACATTGTAAACCCACCCACACACACATATTCTCCCAATCCCTTTTATTCTCCACATAAAAGTGATGGGAGAAGGAAAAAGAAAAAAATGGAGAAAGGATGTCAAGTGAAAGCTCATCACGTCCAGCCCATTTTAATTCTGTCCTAATGTGAATTTGTGATGTGTCCTCTTTCCTCTTTCTCTTTGCATTACAAATTTCTTTTGATTACATTATGGGAATTTCGAAAGGAAGAGAAAAAGTCAAAAGAAAGGTAAAACGACGGGAATGGAAAGAAAAAGAGAGTAGATGGTGTGTGTACCCAACTTTCTTTTTTCCCCTTTTCTCCTTTATCCAGGGTAAAAAAATCATAATTCATCATTATCAGTTGAAAGAAACTCTCATGTACGTATTGTACACACTCGGATTTTTTCTTTCATCATCGATGGATGACGGATAATAATTGCCCGGGAAATATTAATCTAAAAGCTGATATCCCCAAGCCATACACACATATACATTTGTATATTCATTCACCGGGATTTTGTGACACGGGGGGAGTTATGTGGAAAAAAGTAATTTTATCCAAAATAAACATAAAGGAATTTGCACAGAGGGGAGGGAAGAAAAGTAGGGAAATACCTTTTCTATCGGAACACATGAAAGTGTATCGGAGATATTGTGAAATGTGAACTTTATGTATATGAGATAAAACTCGTCTACAGAAAGGGAAAGTGGGATACTTTTAGCAGTGCAAATTTTTTTTTCTCTCTCTCTCCTCGTTTTCACTCTCATTCTATCTCTCGTTCTCCAGCTTCTAGCACACCACTATGTACCAAAAATGGGAGTGTACGAGGTACACATGGAGGATCATGCAAGATGAGGTATGTCAGGGGAGAAAGTGTGTCTGGGCTTGTCACTTAGATGAGCTCATTTATATCATGTGACAGATTCATAATTCTCTCTTGCATACATGTGCCCCCTCTTTTCTTTCCTATTTTAGCCCCGGCTATATTGGCGGGCTTCTGTGTGTGTGTATGTGTGTGGGGACAAAAGTGTAATGAGCCAATTCATCTGTAGCTGAAGAAAGGAACGGAGGAAATGCCTGTAAAAGCTTTTACTCGCAAACTCCGACCAGACAAGAAAGAGAAAGTGCCAAAGGTTTGAATTGATCCCAGTCAAGGTAGAATAAAAATTGAGGCAAAAGTCATTTTCGAGTTACTGTGTCGACATTCAACTCCTTTTCTCTTTTACCGATGCTACCCTGTCCCATAAGTCAAGAGAGAGAGAGAGGGGAAAGAAATTTGTGAACCCTTTGGAACATTATGGGAGCTTCCGAGACTGGCTTTCACAAAATGTAAACAAACCTCAGAATATTTTATAACCCTTCTCCCTTTTCTTCTTCCTTTCTAATTCCTCCCTATCATGGATATCCTAATAAGCTCCCATGTTCTCCACTCTTCACTTATTCCATATGTACAGGAATATAGTGTCTGTCATGGTTGGAGCCACTCAATATCTCTCCCTCTCTCTCTCAACTGATGTGGACTCTGAGAAACTTTGCACGTGTTCCCTCTTTCACTCTCTCTTCCCATGCGCGCTCACTTTCTTCCTTGGCCGGAACGAAAAAAAATAATAGAGAGGAATAAAGGGGGAAGGAGACAAGAGACACAAAAATTGTCAGGGAAGATTAAGGCTATTATATATAAAGGACTATGTATATTGTGCATACGTGTTATTGTGCGTGCGTGTGTGTGTGTGGCCATAGTCAAGGCTAATGCTAAGCGATTTGTCAATAAGTTTTTTTCTCTTATTCTTCCTCTTCCTTCTCTCCTGAAAATTTACAAAGTATTTTCGAGTCTCGTCGCACCATATTTATTTACTTTGAAGAGATTACAATTATTGCAAAATGAGTTGGAACGTTGTTGTTTGTGTGCGTGTGTCTTGGAGGGTGGCCTTCTACACCCAAAGACCAATAGACTAAGGAAAAATGGGGATAAAACATAAAACACACACAATGGTTGAGGGAGGTTTTCGTACTTTCTCTCTCTCAGTGTTGTTGTGTCTGTGTGTCGTCAATAAATTATTCTGATGGCGGCTTGTGCAAGGCATTTCCATATTCATGTCTTTATGCTCTCCATCTCTCTGCGTCTGTTTGTGTATGTGCTCGTATATTATTATATTATTAGCCCATAGAAGAGTCTTAAGCTTGACGGAGGAGAAAAAAGCGGACAAGACGCTGCTGTTCTGTTTGATCGATGCAGATCTTTGACTCTCTCTCTCTCTTTCGTTCTCTCCTTTTTCCCTTCAAAGAGAGAAGGTTGAAAGAGAAACTATTTTTTTGCAATTTTATTCTTGGGCTCTATTCAAATTCCAAGCTCTTTATTTAGGGCATCTTTTTATATTTATACATATATAGGTATTCCCTCATCCAACAGCAGTTGCCAGTTTAAATTCGTTTTCTCAGTATAAAAAAATTATGTTCAGTTGGAAGGGAAAAGGGAGGAGAAAAAAAATTAAAATGCATTATTTATTTCATTTGAGTTTTCAAAGTGTTTTTACTAAGTTGATTTGGAAGAAATTCTGAAAAATGTATTTTTTTCATGAAAGGGGAAAAATTCTGAACCTACTTTTACAGATGCAGATGAGTAAAAAAAATAGAGTAAAAAAATAAATTTTATGTAGCACAAAAGACAGGGAAAGTTTAAAAATGATAGCAGTACAGACTTTTCTGTTTTACTCGTACTCGTACTGAAAAAAGAGAGAATGACTTTGGCTGAAACAACAATACAATGTGTATGTGAAGTGGTTGTACACAGAGACAGACATATATAGAGAAAGTTGACAGGAGATTAGAGATTCATCTCATGTTTGTCCACCCTTTCAGTCTCCACTTTTTCACCCGTCTAGATTTTCATGAGGAGAAAGAGAGAGAGAGGGAATGTGGGAGGGAATTGAAAAGAGAGAGAAATATAATGTATAATGTATTTTGATATTCTCCTCTTAGACACTCCATTCTTGTGACGCTGGGCTCTTGCATTTAAAAAAGCCCTCACTTTCTCCCCTTCCCGTTTACAGTGGTACACACATACACACAATATGGGGGAGTACAGAGGAAGAGAAAAAAGAGAAATAAGTCCGAAAAAGCCCTGACAGCTTTTGATCATTTTTCGATAGCAATGGCAAACATGCAGTGGTCTCTCTTCTTTCTTTTTCAAAAATGTAGTTCGTCTCCAAAAAAAGTATTGTATGACATCAACACCATCGACGCACACACACACAACACTATGTACGTTGAGTATATAACAGGCAGAAAGCCTTATAAAGGCGCTTTTTGGCGTCTTAAGACTTTTCTCACACTTGAACGTGAATAGTGGTGCTCCTTGTATTCCTCAAGGTAATCTTATGTGGGATTTCCTTAGGGAAAGTCACCGGAATTTCTCTCTATACATTGAAGCATAAAGTCCTTCTCTCCCCCATACACACATTTTTTCTGTTATGTACAAGAGATCCTGTATTGATAGTCTCACACACAGACACACACAGTGGCATGATGCCTTCTCAATTCTGCAATGCCATATTTGATCTTTCTTAATACCCACGGATGTTTCCCTCCAAAGCTATGATGTACTGGCGCTGTTTTGTATCTCTCAACATTGACTCTGCCTCTCCTATTATACGAGGAATATAAGTCTTCTCCCTCCCTCACAAACCTTCTCTCTTCTTCTCCTTCTTTCTCTTCACTAACTGAAGGCAAACAGAGACGTAATTGGCTCAAGTTACATACACAAACGAGACGGAGCTTAACTCTCTTCTTCTCCCTCCTTTTCATCAACCAGCGGCTTAGAGATGCTTCCACTATTTATATACACTCTCCACACACAAAGTGAAGGCACAGTGGAAGGAAAAAGCGCGTCACTTCATTCCGAGGACCATGTCAAAAGCCTCAGGATTATTTTCTGTTTAAGAAATACCAGGGGAGGGAAATGGAGTTTTCTCTCAAAGAGAGAGAGAGAGTGAGAGAGAAAGCCTACACACAATCTCTTTCTGCTGTAAGTAGAGAGAGAGGAGGAGGAGGAGAAAGAGGGAAAGGTGTGACAAAAATTGGAGGTGACGGAGAAAGATAAGAGCCTTGTAAATCGACGGCCTAAAATGTACAATATCCCATTGACTCCCATGTTCCTCCCCTTCCTTTTGTCTTGTCCCTGTCTCCCAGAGCAGGAGAGGGGAGAAAGGTGTGTCTAGTATGTGGAAGGACGGGACAGGAGGGGAAAGAATAAATAGCCAAATAAAAATCCAATGCTGTTGCTTGGCTATATATAGCCCTAAATTGTGTAGTAAAAGAAGAGGAGGAAGAAGAGGGTGGTGGCTTCTCTATGAGTTCATGTTTAGATTTGAAAAAGAAATAAGAAACAAGGCGCCGTCTCTTACCAACATTAAAACAATTGCGTACAACTCGTGCATTACGACACACACGTTCTCCTCTCTTTCACTACTCCACCGTTTTTTCAATATGCTGTCGCCCTCGAATGTGTCAGTGGGAAATACAGAGAGAGAGAGAGAGAGAGGAAAAGAGAACCATGGTTCAGGGTGTGTAAAAGTTGAAGTTGGAGTTTGTATGTAAAGGATAAGTCAAAACAATGTATAAGTACTGACTAGTTGGTGGTGGTGTGCGGCACGCAATCCCCTCCTCCTCCTCCTCCTCTACTCCTCTTTCGTACTTGCAGTCCATGGAGATTCAAAACTTTCCCTATACTTTCGTTCAGTGAAGGCCAGTGTGTGTGTGAGTCATATCCACAATAACTTTAACTGGACTTTTTCTTTTTTTCCACTGCACTGTGCTCATGTAACTTGACCCACAAGTTACACTCTCGAAGAGAGAAAGAGAAACTCTTTTCCCTTTTCGAATCATTCATACACTGGGTCTGGTGTGGGTGTCACCCGGCGCTTCACACTCTGTCTCAGTAGTAGCCGGAGAAAAGGATTTTTGTGCAAGAAGAGAAAGGCTGAGGGAATTGAAGACATATTTTATAACATTTCTGGATATTCTTACAGATGACCGCATCATTCTTTTTCTCCCCCTTTCTCTCCTCTCTCAACAAAAGAGTGAGAAGGGGAAGGGAAAGGACGAATGGGAGACCTAATGGCTGGATTTTTACTATTATTTTCCTCATATATGTGAGAACGTTCTCTTGTGCGTGTGTGTGAGTGCGGAGACAATGGGGGAAGAGAACGTGAAAGAGAAGAGGCAGAGTGAAAGCTAATGTGACATGGTTTAATGCCTTTCTCTCTTTTTTCTGTGACAATTAAATCTTGTATGTACCTATGTGCGTGAGAATTCATCTGTGTAGACGACGCACACGTCTTCATATACACATGACTGCTTGTAGAGTGTACAAGATATTTTGTTACTGTCCTTGTATCCCATTGTTCAAAACACGGAGTCACTACCCAGTCAAAAGAGAGTGAGGGAACAAAGTCATGACTAGGACTTTTATAAGAGACGGAGGAACAAGGGGCTCCTCAATATTTGTGAAGTGCCTTTGACTTGAATTTGAGGAGCACACACACACGCACACACAAAATATAGTGAAATAGTGGGAACCTTGTTCTCTCTCTGTCTCGTGCCTTCTTTTTGGGGAATGCTCTGTTAGGGAAGAGTTGAGCGGAAATCCTGACGAAAAACTTGAAGCTGCTGTGCAGCAGCATAGCTGCAGCACAACAAGACAGCGAAAACAACTAAAAGAAGGAGGAGGATCCAGCCAGAGTATCGTATGCCATAACATGGCCAAGTCAAGAAGTGGTATAGAAGAGTAACATGGTCTCTGTGTCTCTACTCTCCCTTTCGAAAATGAGTCGGGAACCAAGGAGAGAGAGAGACAGGGGGAGGAGAGGAAAAACAGAAAGGGAGAAGGACGACAACAACATTCTTCTACTTTCTCTTTTTGGATGAAAGTATCGAACAGTTTCTCTCAGCCCTTGGTTTAGCACACAGAAAAAACTTAGTATAGCCTGTGTAAAAAAATATAGTATATAGTACAGAAGGGAGCATTCATGTGAACTAAACACAGCGAAATGCATTGAAACACAAGCCAGGGAGAATGAAGGGTTGTAGTCAATCTATCTCGACCTATACTCCACTCAACCCATACATTTAATATGTGAGTATACATGTACATGGCGGAGCTTCCTATACGTAATGTGTGTGTTCTTATATATAACACTCTAAATACACACGTTACTTCCTGTGGCTCTAACTTTGGCTACGTATCTGAGAGAGAGAAAGAGAGAACTCTGGATCCTGCAGACAGACACACTAAAACTCCCTCTCATTCATTCACATTGGCATTGGCTTTTCTTCTTCTCTCCTCTACCCTCATTATTCTTTCTTTTCTTTTTTCCCTCCTGTCTCCGTGTGTGTCTCTCTCTCCATGTACCTAACAGCCTTGATAATGCTGCACATTTTTCAAATATCCAAACAACCAACCCACCAAACTATTCCCCATCTTCCTCCCCTGTTTTTCCCTTCCCTTCCGGTTTTTATTGCTCCTGAGAGCTACCTTCATTTCTTGTCCTTTTCTCCTTCTTCACACACACACAAACACAGTCACTCCGCCTTGTCTATCATGTCCCACACACACACTACACTCTCACTCTCACATATACGTGTGTATGTGAGTACAATCCAACTTAATTAACTGGTCCCTACAACTTCCCAATGATTTTCTTTCATTCTCAAAGAAAAGTTTTTTGGGAGAGGAGGAGGAAGTATCCATCAAAATTCTCTATTCTTGCTCTGACCGTCCAATTTATTCCACCATTAGAGTGTCATGCCTCTATTGAAGCACCCATTTTGCTCCAATTCTCTCCTTCTCCTCCTCTTAATAGGATTCTGGATATTCGGAGAATACCGTTTATGAATGAAAAAAAATTATGGAAAATACTCAAGTACAGAAGAAGAAGAGGAAAGAGAAAGTAGTGAGAAAGAATTCATTTTTGAATCATTTAAAAGTTTGCAATAATCCTGTAAATGAGGCTGGGAAAGTACTTTTTTGTTAAAATGTATATTTTGTGAGAATTGTCTTTCCTTCCAGTCTTCTAAAAGATTAATTTGAGAAAAGACACAAGTTTCGTCCGCATCAACCCACATTTTCTGACACACTCTCTCTCTCTTTCAGATCATTGAGAAAGAGGGAGAGACACATAACCTTGTAATCTCCATCAGCGTCTAAAAGTCTTGCTCTCATTTCCTTGGATGTAGACAGTTGCATCTATCCTCATTTCCCCATCACACCCACTGTTACATGTTATGACCAAAAAAGGAGACTAGGGCAGGGAGACACACACATGCAGAGGGGTATGGTGTGTGATGTAACAGAAAGGAATGGAAGTTGGATGGGACAATTTCTGAAGAGGGTGAAAAGAGAGAGAGAGAGAGAGTAAGAGAGAAAGGAACGGTTATTTAATGGAGATTATTCTTCCATCTTATGTTTTATGCTCCCACCATAAAGAACGTGGCTGAGCATAAAATAAAAACCAAAAAGTACTTAGCAACTAGAGGGGAGAGAGTGTGTGTGGCATGATTATTCCTTTTCGCATAAACTTTCTCTTTTTTTCCTTTTTCTCTCCACTATATTTTTTGTTACTTTCTTATTTTTTCCGACTCCCCCCCACACACACGCTGCAGTGCACTTGTACTTTTGTACATGACGCCAAACAAGAGAGAGTTAAAAATCGGAACATTTGCACCCAAAATTGAACTGTGCTGACGTTGAAGGAGAGGAGAGGCAGTGGAAATGGTCAGAGATAAACTACACACGCTGGAGAAAAGTGCACTAAGAGAGAGAGAGAGAGAGAGAATGAAAGGAAAAAAAATCCTCGGTGATGATGGTGGTTGTGTGTTTGTGTGTGTGTGGGAAAGAATGTTGAGAGAAAAGGGGGAATGGGAGGAGTTGGTTGGGAGAATAGAGAGAAGAATAAAGGTGATTTAAGCTTGAGAGAAAGCCTGCAACTACATTATATGATGACAAGCTTTTCATTTCATGATGAACATCGCTCCAGCCTCTTGTCCGAAAACCCTGGTAGGCAAGACAGAATTTAAACTATGGCCAGTCCACAACTGCACGCAGAGTTTCTCTCTTCTTGTCTTTGGGTGAGAGTGTATCTGTGTACATATGTATGTTCAGAGAGACTGAGTACAGTGTAAGGAGGTCACGGCTCATGTAGAAAGATGTTGACAAGCTTTCCTCTCGAGAGGACTTTCACTCCCCTTTCAAGTTGCGAAAAAAAATTCATCGACAAAATCAATGCTCCATGTTTCTGAGCCCTTCTTCTTTCCCTCTCTCTTCTTTCTGTGTGTCTGGTTCTCGTAAGTTTATGGGTGACCATCCTCTCGTTTCAGCAAGAGAAAAGGAAAGCCTGTCAATTCAATGCGAGAGACTTAAAAAAGGAGGTAGTGCGTCCATCCATGTGTAAAGGGAAGGCGAGAATGAGGAGAATACACAGAGAGAGAGAGAGAGGTTGAAGAGAAAACGAGATGAGCAGACAGAAGAGAGAGAAGAGAAAAAGAGGAAACTACATTGTCAATCAATGGGTTAGTAGGAGCAAAGGCTTGTCATTTTAGTCTATTGTGTCCAGTAATATGAGTTGAACGAATCCTGACTCTCTCTCATGTATCTCATGTACATACAGTTACTGCCTTGCCACCCATTGCATGATCATCAGGCTTATGTATGGACGCGCGTGTGTGTCAGGAAATTGTTGGCAGGACCGAGGTCCAGCTCCGGTCATAATATGGGGAAAGCCGTTCAGTTTTCCTCGAAATGTTTGTATGGTGAACTGCAACTCTTTCACATTTTATGCTGGGTACTCGTCTATGGACGACTTTCTCCATGTTTTGATTTTTTGGCTTTTTCTCTTTTCCCCTCCTCCTCCTCCTCCCTTCTCTTTGACTTTTTGATAAAGTTTGTTGCTTGTGTGCGTAAATAGCTGAGCGTACGTTGCTACCACCTTCCCGATACGCATGTATGTACATGATGTGTACACATATGTATATAAAAAAAAACTTTCTCTCTCCCTCTCCGTTTACTTTAGTCTAGTTTCCGTTGGTTGACGACCGGAAATTTGTGAAAGTTTAGCTTTCACCACATTACATATACGCACCCTCACTCTGTGACTCACCCGAAGAAATGGTTTTAACGGGGTTTAAGAAAGTATGAAGAAATTCTATATTGCTCCATATCTTCTCCCTTCTTCCTCCCCCTATCCCTCCCTCTATCCATTAATATGAGATGGAGGGGAAAGGATTGAGGATGGTTTAACTCGATCTGATATTGGATCATAGTTTATATGTAGCTAATAAGCGCAAAGGTTATGCACTTGGGGGCATGGCCAATAGTCATAGTCTCCTCGTCTGTCCGTCGTCTACTAGCCCCCCAAAAAACTGAAGAGTGGGGCAACCAGCCCATTTTCTTTCTCTCTCTCTCTCTCCCTCTTTTTTTGTGTTTGTGGAGGGGAAAAAGAAATGCATGAACTCATTCTGGATATTCCAGAATTCAGTCAGACACTCTCACAGAGAGAGAGAGAGAAAGCGAAGACTTGAATGAATGGATGAATGTTCGTATAATAGATGAAAGTCAAGTTGAAATGGCGCTCGTGAGAGGTTCGATTTCCATGGAATTTTCTACTCTTGCTTTCTCTCTCTTTCACTTTGAGACATTACAGGAAAGAGGAGAAGAGAGCGTCTCGAAACCATCATCCCAGTATAATATGTATAGGATATGTTGGTAAGTGGAAAAAGCCCACAGCGTTGCACAACCCATCTTGGCACTGTACGAACGACGTTCCAAATATTCAACTCAATCTTTCCCTTCCTAACACACACTAAAAGGTAGAGAGAGGGAGAGAGAAAAAAGAGAGTGTGGGCTTTAACCTTTAGTCTGGCCAGTGGGGAGAAGGATTTATTTGGAGATAATCTGTCCATCGACTTCAACCAATGGTACTCCAGAATCTACCACACACACACCCAGTCAAGGGTGTGTGGTGGTCAGAGCAAATTTCAACATGGAGAGAAGGATGAGGATGTGTGTGTGAGTAGCGTCCAATTATTCTACATGCGTTTCTTGGTGGATGATGTTGCCCTTGGCACACCACACCATTCTCCTCCCTCGCTTTATGTATGTGTATGGATAGGATATGAAAAGAGGAGAAATGAGCTACAGTTTAATCTCTGCACAGCTGAGAGATGAGCATCTCTGGTTTCTCTCCCACTCTCTAGTCTAGTCTTGAAACAACAGAGCAACACAAGGGGGGAAAGTAGGGAAGAATTTACAAGATTCCAGATTGCCTTTCTCCAAGATTTGAGTCGCTTCACCTTCCCTCCATTTCTTGGTACTTTAGCTGTGAAGAGGAGAAGACAATCTTGTGCCGTGTCCTGGTGGTTGAGAGTTGAATTCAAATGGCCTCATTCGGTGGAGCCGTTCGTGTGCGTATTAATTAGTGGCATGTATTTACTGTGTGTGTGCTTGTTGGGATGTGGGGTGAAGAGGGAGCGGGTCCATGAAGACATGGGATGGCTGGTACACTAAATCTATATCTAAATTACCCGTCAGCCTCAACCTACAAAAGATTGTAAGGGGGAAGGCGGTGGCGGTGTGTGTGTGTGTAGAGAGAGAGAGAGTAGTTTCTTTCTCCCCTCCTCTTAATTCCCATATGTACCTATTTAGCTATAATCATCTAATGTGCGCGGTCAAAATGTGAAAGTCTCTACATACACACTCACACCCTAATATGTCCTGGTTGTATAAAAGGGGCTGAGCTGCTGCCTCGGCTGCTGCTATTGCTATTGCTTTTGGAGGGGGAGGATTTGGAAAGTGGCGGATGGAGGCTTAACATGATACACCTTGTAAAATTTTAATAAACAAACAAATTTTGCAATGCTGTGCAAATTTCAAAAACTTTTCCAATCATAACTTTTCGCTTTATTTATGACCCGCCTCAGCAGCTCAACGTCAGAACAAACACACACACACAATAAGCCGTGCCTTGTACATCCTCTTCTACTTTGAAAGTTGGGTGCGTATGTATTTTCTTGTACAAACAAGGTCAAATACTTTAACACACACTCACGCTCTTTCCCATCGCACCCGCACCCGCACAACCAGGACGGAGAAGAAGAGGAGAAAACTTTCTTCCCTCCTTTCTTTCACTTTACCTAATGAATCACACTTTACGATCGCCGCCTACATGATTTAAAAGCACAGGAGTACATGTCTATAAATTTATAAATTTATAAATTAAATTATCAAATTTCTCCTCATAAATCTTGGCCATGGAGAAGAGGGGAAGGGGAGAGGGGAAAATACACACACACATGTACACACCCGAGACACGAGACAACATACAAGCCAGCACACGGCAAATCCGTCAAAGTCTTCCAGTCCGTAATCTTTCATACTCTTCTCTCTCTCTTCACATCCTTTCAAAGAAAGAGGGATCCTCCTCATATTTACCATATATATAGACAAGACGAGGGAAAAGTGATAGTGGTGTAAACTCCTCAGAGCTTGTCTACATTTAAAGAGGAGAGATCGTTTTAATTTCCTTCAAGCTAAACTACAGACTAGGGACATCCACTACCAATCGACCATGCGTCTCCCCTTCTTCACACATTCACACACACACACACCCCAGCCGACACAGCCTTCGTCGTTCCGGATCCTGGCCGGATATGCAATGCAATGCAACTGCTGGGGAGATAAGCCATACTTCCCCTCCGAGACAGGAAGTGAAAGCTCGTTTATAAAACATTAGCTTGTGGTTTAGCAGTCCCAAGGAATTCATTTGAAATGCTCTTGAGGAATCTTCCTCTCTCCTCCTTTCTCTCTCTCTCTTTTCTCCACTATGCTCCCTCTCCAATTTGTTCCATGTTGCTGTGTACAACCATGAACTGGGGACTGGTGTGATGAGGAGGGGGAGGAGGATTAAGTGGGGATTTTAAGAAAGTCTGGTGTCTGGGGAGACCACATTTAACCAGCCCCTATTTATATACATTAGAGGGGAAAGTGGGGATGGTGAGACGACGAGAGGTTGGAGGAGGGTGAAAGAAGAAAATTTTTGCTGTACATAATTAAATTGAAATTCAAATGAATTTTTCTCCAGCCTCCGCCACCATCGCAAGCCACAGCCACCATCACCCCCGACTCAAACGTAATTAATTAGGAAATGATGAAGAATTTTCCGTCATTGCCTCTTCTCCACCATCTCTCTCCTCCCTTGCCTTCTCCTTGCCACATCCTAAATTAAATTTAAAGTGATAGATTGAGTTTAATCTATATGCGATTAGACCAACTCGAGAGTGAGGGAAGACGAAAATACTTCCCCCCTTCCTACTCTCCACTCTCCATTCCCTAAACCCAACTAGCTTTTGATCAGATCTACATTTTGGAGATATGGAGAGAGAGGACTAATCGGAAACACTTTATCTCGGTCCATCATCCTCCTCCTCCTCAAAAACGAAGAATGGGAATGTACGTATAGGGTGACAAACAGGGAGAGAGGGAGGGAGAGATAGAATATCTCAAAGAAATCAACTGGAGTGAAGGGAGAAGGCTCGAGGCTTGACTCCAAATGACATACCTTCCCTTCCTCTCACTTTCTCTCTCCTTCATGTGGACATGACGACTGCGGCTGCTTGTGTGGAGGGACGAGAAAGGGGGAAAAATGGAAATTAGAAAATTCTAGGGAAAATTAGCGACTTTTCTTCCCCTCATTTCTTATCTCGCCCAAGATTGTATATACCCATGAAAAAGCTGGTTCTACTGTTAACTGTCAGTTGTCAACATTTTTTAACAACCATTTTATACACTCTACAACGAGACATAGAGTACGTTTGTGGTATGTACATATAGAAGTGATTTTATTAAATTTCCGCTTATATCCGAGGGGTTCAACGCCTGTACTCAACATATGTTTTCTGAATATATTAAAGTATAATGGGTTTAGAGTGGCCAGTCCCTCAAATGAGAGAGAGTTTGGTGGGGTGAGCTGACATGTAGTTCATTTTCCTTTTGGATTTGCCATATTTCCTGAAACTTGAGATGCTTATTATACGTTTGTTATTAGTGGTTGAGCGAAATAATCCGGGGACATTGCGATTAAAAATTGTTTTAATTATATCCACATCCCCCACTCTTGCTAATTCCTATTGATTGTGATTTTGATAAATTATTTATTTCTTAAAATTAATTATGCCAAATAACTGTGAAGTGTATTTTGTATTTGGTGAATTTCAAAGCTCAAATAATTTCACAATGATTAGCCACGTTCGATTGTAGTTCACAACTTGGCCAACCTAGTCAATATATCAACTTTCTACTCCATCGGATCGTATCCTCTACATGGGAAGCGTCCCATCCAATACGCTTTTGTGTATGGATGTAAGTAGGGGTCATTTAGACTCAGAGTTGGAGGCTAAAAGCATTGTAATCCAAACATGTAGGCTAACACTGTGGAAAGTAATGTATACCTTTCATAATCTAAGTGGATACATTTCTCTACAGAAAATAGCTGCTACCTTTCTCTCTTTTCTCTGCGTCCGCGTACACTCCAAAGGTGGAGAGTGAAAGCAAATGTACAGTGAAAAAAACACATACACACAAAGTTGATACTTGTACAACCTGGATATACAGGATAGAAAGAGAAAAGAGAGAAGAGTGGTGGGTATATTTAAAAAATTGGAGATTCAAAGTATGGAGGTAGTGAATGGTACATTCGTTGTGTGTGTGTATAGATGCATTAGATAGATTCAGCTCTCCATTTCTATCCCCCCTACTAATGGTTTCGATCTAACTGGTTCTCTCTCCTTTTTTGTACTCGCACACTGCAAACACACACAGAGAGAACGTGAGCCAGGGTAGAAGTATTGAAGTCAGGGGGTCCAGCATACACCCACCTAGTACACACACACACGTCTATACAGACACACAGGGAAAGTTCGATGGCTTTTACTCTCCGCGTTCGATTCATTCTGTCTAACATTACCGCCACTGACTTGCCAGTCCTCAGACTCCATGTGCAATTGATGGGGATGAAGATGAAGGTAGAGAAGAGGGAGAGATAGAAGAAGCAAATGTTGGCTACATTCAAACTCTCCCTACCTGGGCAAAGAGAGAGAGAGAGCGGAAAAAATCCACTTTCTTTCCTTCAAACCCTTTTCATTCCATATGGAGATATTACACTTCAATCTGCTCTCTCCAGCAGATTATATAACTTTGTATGTAAGGTAATGGAATGCAGTGGAATGTGCCATTTGAAAAGAGAGTGAAAGAGGCAGAGAGAGAGGCGGTAGAGAAGAGGAGGGGAGGGAGGCGGAAAATGGCCTCTCCTCCTTTCTTTCTCTCTTTCCCTGACTATGGATTACATGACGAGTAAAAGAGAGGGATAAGACGAAAGGATGAAGCTCAACACAGAGAGTGGGAGTGGGAGGAGGAGGAGGAGAAGGACCAGGAGACGACAGAAAGATCAGCACAGAAGGACACACACAGAGAACGAGAGAGAGAGGGAGACGGAAAAAATAGAAGAAAAAACGGAGGACCAAAGGAAAAAAAGAGAAAGGAATAATAAAGGAAAAGTCAAAGTGAGCCTTTTTTCCCTTCTCGCCCCATATTCTCCACTCCCCTGTATATTTTATACAAACCTTTTTTCTACTCTCTTCCTCCTTTCCTCCCTCCCTCCGACTCTGTCATGGGTGACTTGCATTAGTTGCAATGCATTTCATTACTTTCTCTGCCCACCCACCCGAGAGTGTGTGAGAGTCAGACAACAACACCAGAGAGAGAGAAAGGGTGGATCATGACGATCGTCATGATGATGATGATGGTGCAAGGGAAAAGACTCAAGAAAATGACAATACTTTTTTTTGGAGAGAAGAGAACCTTTTTTCCCATTCTAATATTCTACATTCTCCAGCACTCCCATTCACTCTCTATCTCACAGAGAGAGACACAGAGAGAGAGAGAAGGAGGGAGAGTGGGACGGGACGGCTGTCCCATTGAAATTTATGTACATCTTCATTTTGCTTTCCCTCACATACCGTCTTTACACTCATATACAGAAAGAGACACACTTTTTCCTATAAATGAAGGGATAAAATATTCATAAATTTACACAGACTGTACGGTGTACTTCCTTTTGAGACGCAGATAGGAAGAAGCCGACACACGCGAAATCTCTAGGTCTCTCCTCCCTGTCATATGTCATTAAGTGATTTTGGCTTGAAAAGAGAGAGGAGATAGAGTTTCTGTGTGGAGGGATTTTGAATTCTGACACGAGTCAAAGGGAGGGAAATAAACCGAGGAAATCAAATTATTTTAATGGTATAGCTCCCGGCAAATTCCTATTAATTTTGTTATCTCCACTCTGAACTGACTTTCTCCATATCTCCATCTTCCACTACATTGTATTGATGTACATGTGGTGGATGGTGTGTGCGTGTGTGTGGAGGAATGAAGAAATGCAGGTTGTCAAACTCTGGAAATGGAAAAACATGGTTAAGTAGTTCCACACCAAAATTAAGGGATGGAGGTCAGGAGGAGTCTTTAAATTTGAAATTACATTGACCGACTCTCCAAAAAGGAAGAAATTCTTTAGGACGTGAGCGACACACACACACACATGCACACATGAACAACCACATGACGTGTCTCTAGCTTTCACCTTCATGACATGTCTTCGTCTTTCTCTTTCTCTTCCTCGTCCTCGTGACCTTCTTCTTTACATTTTTGACTCCATCTTTCCCCTTCCCGCTCTCCTTTGAACTTTTTGGTTTCTTCCCAGTTACACACATATTAGCATGAGCTAGTGTAGTATTATTTTCTCCAGATCCAATGGCTGGAGGGTGAAAAGACGAAAGGCATCAAAGGTGATTGAGCATGGAATGACTTCTGTCTCTCTTGTGTTGTTATTTTTTACCCTACTCTCTGTCTCTCCTCTTCTTTAGTTCAAGTTCCCTCTCTCACGTGAACGACTTGAGCTTGAAGAGTTGCCTTAAACTCTCCCTTTTCTCCGTTGCGTGTGTGTGCGGACTCTCTTTCCTTCACTCCGAGAGTCGTTTTATTTTCCCTAGGAAAGTTATGCGTTGAACTGCAGAGAGGAAAGAAGGAAGTGTCGCTCTCTTTGTGTGCCTGACTTTGCTAAGTTGGCAGTTGGTGGTTAGCTGGAAAGAAGTGGGGAGAAAGCAGGAGGAAAGTTAGTAAAAGTAATTTTGTAGGCAAGGAAGCTTATAGCTTTTATGGTTTAGTGAAGCTCAGCTGTGAAGGGTAAAGAGTGAGCGGAATGGATGGCGTAAAGTAGAGATTGTGTAAGAGAAAGTATTTTCAAAAAGTCGAGTTTTTGCACGGTCATTCCCTTCCTCCCCTACCTTCAACATATGTGTGTGTACATGTGTTGCGGGCTGTGAGTGTAGGGTAAACTACAGAGAAAACAACAAGTCGACCATTCATATACACACGGCGGCATGGAGGAGAGGGGTCAACTGCAACCGCTGGAGGAAGGGAAAGACTGTGGAAATTTCCAGAGTTGGTTTAGTCGGAGCCATAACAATAACAAACAGCGTCCATCTTCTTCTCACTTTTCACGGTGTGTGTGTGTGTGTGGTCTTTGGGCGAACTTTATTTGAGACCTGTACTTAGAACCTTTATAAACTGTCAATCTGGCATATGTGATCTGTATTTGGACGGTCAGTGATATTCTATGGCTGTCGTTATATATCCTCTTGTCTCTCTTGCCTCGGGTAACAGAGCTCACTGTTTCACTAGTTTAACTCTTGGGAACATTTCAGAATGTTTGTTAGGTCAGGTATATAAGGGGGGGAGAGCGAGGAAGAGAGACGTACAATGAAATCCTACTTACACCTTTCTCCTCTCTTCCTCCTTGTCATGTGAAGCCAACGTTGTAACTATATATTGACTTCCCTCAAATAACAACCATACCAGAGAAACGCTTCTCCATTTCACCTAAAGTTATAATCTCTCCTCCTCATGGAATGTGGCATGTCGCATGTAGGTGTACATGATTAATTGGTAACTATGACAACATGGAGTACATTGGATCATTGACCTCACCATATTGTGATTTTATACATAGCTTTCCCTTTTTGACAGATGCCAAACTGGAATACCTATAAACTGACTATTGATTTTAAAATCTTTATTTGAAATACATTACTTTTAAGAATTTATTCAGCTCCTCCTTCCTTCTTTTTTTGTTACAGGCATTTTTTTGCAAATTTTTTTATTTAGGACTACATATAATTTTGACGATAGAGATAAAACGATTTGCTTAATTGTTTCAATCCCGTCACATTCAAAGGAGAAATTTTTTTACACGTTATGAATCTTTAATCAAAATTCATTATATACCCTTCTCCCTCATGACTCGTAGTAAATCCCATGACTATTGACTACAAAAGAAAAGGTTGAGAATAGATTCATGAATATTGTGTGGAATTCTTAATACGAAGAAAAATGATGAGTTTATCTGCGTGCGAAGAACCAGAAGCGGAGGAGGAGGAAAAGAGTTTTTATAGATTATCCGGCCGGAAAAGAGACACAGAGGGCCATTAAATTATTTGCGGTAAAGGAGAGAGGAGGAGGAGAAAAGATCTCTCTCTCTCTCTCTCTCTTTTCCCTACTCTCTAATGTATTTTTTCATTTGACTCCCATTCACTTTCACTCCTCCTCTTCTTTCTCTTCTCGAACCCTACCCAACCCGCCACTTCAGTTTCTCTGGATTCTCAATCAATTGGACCGCAACTGAATATCATTAAGTACACACTCACACACACACATCCAAGCACACACACATGGATGGAGTGTGCAGTGTGGTTGGTGCAGACTATTTTTTATTCCAATTCTTCTCTTTTCTCCGTCTTTTTTCCATTGCATTGAATGCCGTGATTTTCCTCTAGAGAAAGAAGCGTCTGTATAAAGTTGCAGAGAGCAGTGGGACCAGAAGGAGCGGCGGGTTGGGAAGAGATAGAGAAGAAAAGAGACAGAGTTGTAATGGCATGAGATGAACTTTCTTCTTCACTCCTTCTCCTCTCCTTGCAATAACATTATAGGTTGGATTTAAGAGAGAAAGAGAAAGAGGGATGGAAGAGGAAAGCTGAGGCCACTTGATTGATTGCAACTTTGTGGCGGCGTAAAAGACTATATCTAAATGGAGCTTTCACACTCATCCTCTCTCTTCTTCTTCCCCACCCACTTCGTCCTCGCTCTCTCTTTCTCTTTTCTCTGGGCTGTGAGGTACTTCCGTCAACTTTCCCTTCCCCAATTCCAAGCCCACAGAGATGCAGAGAAAGAGAAAGCTGGACGGCAGCAACACTTTTGTTTAAACCACTTTAACCTCTAAATGCACTACATTCAGTGCTCTGCTCTATTACTTTCAATTTTTCTTTCTCCCCAACCTAAAAAAATGTACAGTCTCCACCGCAAACACACACACAGTGCTCTCTCAAATGTAGAGGATCATCCATTGGATCATTTTATATCAACTTCACCCTCCGATTTGTCTTCTCTCCCTTCATTTTTTTCTCCCTTTGCCTTTCCTTGCTCTGTGAGAATAAATGAAGGGGAACATTTTAAAAAGTCAATTTTAGCTGGTCCTTCTCAATTGTGCGAAACAAATAAAAATACATTGAGAAATGTGATGGAGGAAAAGAAGGTTGTGTGTGTGCAGTTGCACGGTACAAGCGCACAAGGACGTTATTGAGCATATCTTTAAATTTATTCTGTAGACAATTTTGTCTGAGATTGAATTGAAAAAAGAGAAAGGAGGAGGAGGAAGAAGTTTGGAAAGATAAAGTTAAGGAAGAAGCTACAATAGGATTTAGTCTAGCCTATTACGACTTTCTCTTTTTACTGTGTGTCTTCGCTAGTGGGCTGGCGTGTGTGTGTCTGTGTGTGTGCTTTGGACACACAAATTGATTTATCTTTGGACATAAAGTCCCCTTCAAATAAATGCTGTAAACTAACCTTGATAAGGTACATTGAAACTTGAGGATCACAGGTTGCTTCCCCAATTCAATTCTGATGAATTAAATAGTTGACCCCTTCCCCTCCCTTCCTTCCACTGTATACAATTTTATAGTAGAAGGCTACGTACATACACATACGTAGGTACACGCAGAAAAGACATGGCGGGGCTAACCTTTCCCCTATCGTCCTCATTGATTTTTCCTCACTAATTTCCCTTTTGTGTGGACTCATGTGTGTACATGTATGTGTGTCGTGTGCCTATTTGTATGGAACAAAGTTAAAAAAAGAATGAAAACTTTATTTTTAATTTGAATCCCAGTCGGTTCAAAATTCAATTAATAATGTAAAATGTAGAATAATGGAAAGGGAGAAAGAGAAAGGGATAAGAATGGAAAAGTTTGCATTTTCCCCACAGAGTATTCATTCGAATTTAAATGTTTTGTGTGTATTTTTAATGATTTTTTGACTTCCCTCTTGGCCTCATTCTCCTCATTTGTACTAAATACTAAATTTTGGGAATAAGGGACTTGATTTATGACCTCTTTATGTTTTATATACGTGTGTGTGTGTGTGGGTAGTCGGGTGGGAAGGAATGAATGAAGACGGGTATACTCTATTAATTTAAATTTTTCATTCATCATGAAAATAAAAGTGACTCATTCAATTCAACTATGGAGAGGAAGAGGTAAAGAAAATTTTTCTGTACATTTCTCTTCACAGTAGACACCCACACACACAAACATACAAAGGCCATGGTTTTTTGGCAGTGAGGAGGAAGAATTTCAAAAGTAACATATATCATAACAATTGTTCCTTTGCTCCACTTGTCCGCAGAGTATCATCTTGTACAAAAAATTTACCATTTCACAACCACTCGGAATATTTTTTTAATCTAAAATACTTTTCTGCAAGCCTAGAAACTGAATTTGGATCAGCTTGTAACTTCAAAATAAATTGAGAAATAAATATTTTCTTTTTTTAAAAATAAATTGTGCACGACCAGATACTGCACAGAGTTTAATTTCCAAATGATGTGTTAGCTTTACAAAATTTAGTAATTTCTCAATTAAAAAACTCGGTTTTTGAATTTTTCTGAGGGCACTTTCAGTTTTCTAGTTGGGAGCCGACAAGTTGAGAAGCAAATATTCTTGAGGTGGAGCTAAGGTAAATGATTCGTTAAAAATTTATGAACCTGTTTACTTAATAATGAGGAGAGAAAAAAACTAAGACACCATGACTCAACTTAATTTGCTTACTCTTGACCTATGCTCTGTAATTTAATTAAAAGTGCTTTTACTTTTTTGGTGAAACAACAAAGGTTCATTTTGATTTATTATTGAGTGCAAAGAGTAGAGAAAGTGAGAAAGAGGAGAGAGAGTTTTCAAGTTTTTCTTTTGGATGGACTTGTTCTCTTCTCTCCTGTATTCAACATCTTCATCTGGGGATCCTACTTTCTCTTCTCTTTTTTTGATTTATGACTATTTCTTCATCCTGTGTGTGCATTCCCGTTACATTATTCATTGCATCATTTTGTGTCCAACAAAAAAATAACATAGTGTAGGTAGATAAAGAGATGGCAAAGAGAGAGAGAGAGAGAGAGAGAGATAAAAGAAGTCAGACATTTTTCTCTGTGTGTCCCAGTTCCTTGCATTCACATTCCCATATTAATTTCGCTTGCATATACAAAGAAAGGAGAGCAAAGTAAGAGGAAAAAATTTTTTGGGCTAAGGTTAGACTTGTCTTTAGCAGTGAAGCATAAAAATGGATAATTAATTACAAAATTATAAACTCTACAATATAAACTGGATTTGAATATACAAGAGAGACCAGTAAGAGGGGAATACTCCACTCAAAAATAAGAGAAATACAGAAGGGTGTCCTCTCTCTCCCTGCCTCTTTGTCTTAAGCCTCTACAAATTTCCAGAGGGAGGGGGGAAGTCTGGCAGTAAAAATCAAACCCACTAAATCTCCTCCCCTCTCTCTTTCTCTGAAACCACCATCCAATTATTTTATTTTATAGAGAGAGAGAGAAAGGAAGATGGGTGGTGGGGGACTTCTCAGTTTAGAGGCTACCAAAAGTTGGCCCTATAAAATCATACAAGATTTTTGGTTTTATAATAATAATAATCTTGACTGTCTATCGATTTAACTATACACACCCTTCCCTTCACTGTGGGAGAAAAGCTGGAGCTGGAGTTGGATAAAGTGGGATGTAGTCACAATAAGGATATGTACAGATTGTGAGACATCATGGGAAATATGAATGAAAAGAATAAAAGCATTGAATTTCTCCCTCGTTCTCTGCTCCTGCTACTCTCCTCCTCCTCTTCCGTCTCATGTTGATATCTCAACTAAAGCCAAAATTCACCCTCAATGATAAAGACATTAAGAGGGGAAAAGGGGAGAGATAGAGAAGGAGAGGAGGAGAAACAGCTCAAATTTCACTTTCGTACTGCTAGTGAAGCTTTGCTTTTATTCAACTTGATTTCATTTCATATCAAAGAAAAGATATCAACTTTATATTACACAACCCCCTTTTCTACTCTCTCTCTCTCCCTTCTCCACTCTCCATTCTCTGTAAATGAGGGCTGGAAGAAGAGGGTTCCCTTATATCGTACAAAGACATAAAATTTGGGGCTTTCAAAAATTCTTGAATTTCTCCTCCATGAAATATCAACCCCCTTCTATGAGGATGATGAGAATTCTCTAATTTATTTCTAATTTAATATGATGAAATAAACAGCGGGAGGAGCGGGTAAATTTTATTTGCAACTTCTTAAATATGAAGACGAGTTTTAAAATAAATTTTTTGTAGCAATATTTTTTTCTAAAATTCGTTACAATTTTCCAAATGTGTTGCTTTTATGGAGATGAGTCCAGTCTCCACCCACTCATTACGAGTGTGAACATGAAACTCGATGGCTAGAGTCCGTGTGACCCAGGGAAAATAACAAGGACAAAAAAAGAGCCGGGGAGAAAAAAACGTTATTTTGTGTTTTTGTCTGCTATTGATCCAGTGCGTAAACTATCTGTAGACGGAGTTCCCGGTACGTTGTTGAGCTGGAGATGTCAGTCAATTTGAGCATACATTTCCGCTCGCATAGCTGAGTGTGTTTGAAGGGATGAGGATGCTTAAGATTCTTTTTGAAGATTTGAGGATGGAAGAAATTGCCGCGTAAGAAAATTTTGTCCAGAGAATATTGTGTAAATATGAAAAAGTCTTTGAAATGTATCTCCATAATCTGTCCCACTGTGAGCTACGCGCTTGTACACACACGCACACACGTCCGCTTTAGATGTGTGCGTGTATGTGTGTGGGAGGTGTGTGTGCGTGGATGGGACAAAATGTAAAGTTGTGAAGGATAGAGTTGTTAGAGGAGGGAGACATAGAATATTCATCAAGATGCTTCATAAAGAGATAATAGGGAGTCAAACTTATGTAGTTTGCAGGAAATAAAGTCATCTTGTCCTGGTCGCCCGGAGAAGACGGGTGAATATGAGTAGGAGTAAATATGTTGACACTTACACGAGTCGTTGCATATTAAACAAGAAGTCCCACTTTAAAATATTCACCAAACTCGTCTCCCTTCCCCTTCTTCCTTACCGCTTTCAGTCTCCATCGCTCCTCCTCCTCTCAACTACCATTAGGCCACGATGTGAAGAAGAGTGGAGGATAGAAAAGTGTTTTTGAGCAGCCAGGATAATAACGTCAAGGAAAGGGGGAGAAAGAAGAGAAAGAATGGGAGAAGATGGGAAATAGAAACAGACTCGTGTCATCAAAATATCCTAATTTTAAAGCAAGGCAGACACACACACACATAAAGTATATTTACTCAAGAATATCCGTCCCTCTTGTGTGCTCTATTCTTTATTGTCAATCCAAGGGAGAAGGAGAGAAAGGGAAAGTGGAGGCTGGACAGAAACAGACCAGGGTTGCAGAATTCCCGGGAATTTTTCAACGATGCCCAGAAATTCCCAAAAAATCACGGGAATTCCCAAAAATTTCCAGTACGTTCTAATACATGTATAAGAAGCATATTACAATTTGTAATACAATTTCTATATTACAATGTGTACACTCTGCACATGCGAGCACCTGAAAAACTGAGAAATTGGACTTTATAAAGCGAAGATTTTTAAAAATAGTGAGACGAAGGTAGGTATAGGTAAAATAGTTTGAAGAATGAAAGAAAATTCATGCAAAATTTTTGGAAAAAGCTAAAAAATCCGGCTATTTTTTTTTCAAAAATTCCCAAAAATGCCCATGGGAATTAAAACTGTGGGAATTCCCGGGAATTTTCGGGAATTTTTGGGAATTCCCAAAATGGGAATTTCCACGCTGCAACCCTGATGAACAAGGATGATGTTGACAATGGAAATTATTAAAATTATGTTGTACAGAATTTAATGTTGAACATAGTAATTTAATTGGAATTTCTTGTCAAATGCCCTTTCAAGAATGTTTCTATTTTTAGACAAGTTTTAAAAATTAATCAATTCAACTTCTACAGTATTCAGTTAATGATTCCTCCCACATCAAGTGTGTGTGTTTCTGTAGAGTCAGCTTTCTGCATTCTCAGTTTCCTTGATCCTTGGTCCGTTCCACGAATGTAAATGTGAAAGGTAAGATTCTTACATGAAGCAGTAATGGACACACACACATTTTCTGATGAAAAATGAGGTCTTACAAGAAAATAATATGTTCACACAAAAGATTAAGGTCATAATGTCAGCCAGTACGTATCCCCAGAGTTGAGAACAATAAGAAGGAGAGAAGAGAAAAAAGAATATGGTAGTCAATGTGCATTTGGAAATTAATTAACCTTGAAGAGAGAGAGAGAGTATTGAGAGTAGGAGGAGACATGAGATGATTGAAAATAAGGATCAAAAAGGAATTATTTTCAGGAGTCATCCCTATCCACACACACGCGCGTGCAAATATTTTGTACCTTATAGTACTGATACCGTCTATACTTGAAACGAGATATTTTCCAATCCATACTACCGTACTAATTATGTTTATTAAGATATGTTCCAATTAACACGTTTTCCTCGAGGGAGTGAGTCACAATCAGATCTCTGTATCATCCAAGTCAACACAGCAAAAAGGATGGAAATTCCAAATCATACACGTAATCACACTATGCCTTCATTCTACACAAAACCCGGGTTTTGATCGAACACACTACGGTATTTTGGTTTATGCATGTACAGTATTTGTATATTATCCCTCACATGACTATCTCTCCCTTTGTTCACACATTTGGAGAAAAATAGGCAGAGGAGAATTGTCGAAAATTGAATTGTACGAAATATGCAGTCCTTTGTTCAGTTTAGACTAGATTTCATTGTCAACTACAGATATAGATTGTAGATTACAATATACAGACAAAGTTGAGAGGGAGTCATGTGAAGGGACGGACGGAAATCATCAATGTAGCCGGAAGAAAATCATGTCATCTGGATATAAAATTTGAGAGAGAGAGAGAGAGAAAGTGAGGGAGTCGAGTTGTCGAAGGATGAAGTTTTGTGTGCGTCAATAGGATTCTACAGGTTTGTAGAAACCGACGGGCGACGGATAATATGAAACCTTGACGTCTTCTCTCGGTTTAAGTTGCGTAGACTGTCGCCTCTCTGTGTGTGTTTTTGTGTGTGGCAGAGATCCTCATCAAGTCATCAAGATGAAAATTCAGTATGTACTGCTAAACTGCCTTGATTCAGTCCTCACCGCCACCAATCACACTGACTCCCGACCTTGTTTGTCTGTGTGTGTCAACAAGGTCTCATTTGTAGATCCTGAAGACTCTGTAATGTGGTTCTTTACTCTACAGTTCTTTTTGGAGACGACAATTTTTGACATTTAATTTTCGAGTCACGACGGGCATGCCTCTGAAATGAACTGCTAATCACAATATACATCTACACTCTCGCATACGTATTCATTGAATAATGTATTTGCATCGTAGACAATACACTATGGACTGGAACCATACAAATCTTGTCTTTGTTCTCAAAGTGGTACAGAAGTAGAGGCCACTTTGACTAAAAGCAAACAGAATTGTGGGGAATGGAAAATTTCCAAAAGAAAATTCAAATTATATTGTAAGGGAGGTAGTAAGTATAATAATGATTTGAAGGAGGTTCTGCATTGATGGAACAAATATTTTTGAAACCAAAGCTGGATGAAGAGAGAAAGAGAAAACAAACGCCTCCATAGTTTTGATGCGATTAGTTCATTCTTAATGGTTCTCCTTTCATATTAAGAGGTACCAGCTGGTATAACTATGATAGGGACCTCCTTTATATGAACGAGACAACAACTAATGTCTTTAAAACTGATTGTGTGGAGAACTTTTCAATGCAGGTTCAGGCAGAACTGGAAAGTCTGATGTCTTCATGAAGGAGAAATGAAGAGAAGAAAGCTTCATTGTCTCACCCCCACACACAATCCCACTACACTTTATCACATTACTTTATTGGGAAAAAAAGTGGTTGGTGTTACCAAAAATGTAGGGAAGGAAGATGTGAGGGGCGGGGGAGGAGGTGGAGGGGTTAAAATAGAATTTGGTTGAAATCAATGTAATAAAGTTGATGTAAGAATGGAATGATGTTGATTTATGAGGTGGTGAAGGTTAAAGTGCTTCAATCTGTTTCGACTCAGCCGGAATGGTGGTGGACGATAATAATAGGATGCAGTACAATGAAGCTTTTCCTCCACTGCACATGAATCTTAAGGGGAGAGGGGGAGAGTGAAAGCAATAGCCCACAATTTTTCATACCAATTCACACCGTAAAACCCATAAACACAGGTCCTTCTCCTTACTCTGGGTTATTTCTCATCTCTTTCAAAATTACATGTTGACCCTTGTGCATATTTACTGGCCAGATTTGTCACAAATTTAATAATTAGAAAGTAAACATAACGTTCATCGAAAAGAAAACAAGGGAAAAAATTTGGTGAAATACAGAAAAAGTTCTTTGGGACTTTTCAGGCGGGAATTAGACGTTTTACGGTAAGTATATATGCACTATGATTCTTGGAAATGCTGGAGTAAAGCACCATGTGTAGGTGATCTATCGAATATATGGCCTCAACAGAGAATTGATATTCCTAGCCAGAGAAGCCACACAAATATAAATATAGACACACACACACGCACACACACAACCATCAAAACATGCTGTACCTGAAAACTTGAGAAGGTCCTTCGTGGAAAAAAGCTCGTCTATCAATCAGAATTGATTGATTACTTGATGGGATTTTGTTTCCTTTCAGTTAACGCAATACTTGGGAGAAAAGGAGACGACGTTCATTCAATCCACATGTTGGCAAATGTTGGGGAGTGTGACGAGTGTGTGTGTGTCTGGAGAACACAATGTATAAGATGTAGCCATTGGAACAGGGATACATCTCCAGCGTACCATTGTACTATGGTCATCGATCTTTTCACCAGTCTTGTAGTGGAACCAGCACTTCAATATGACACACACAAGTATTCCGTCTTGATCCCTTGGATCACAATAATAGTTTCTTGTCAATATCCTGATAAATTCTGGACAAAACTAGTGTAGAAATATTTTTCCGACTATTTTGATCACCCCCACCCTCCGTTTTTCCTATAATTCTCTCTATGTGCCGTGTGTTTTCTAATGGAGGTGATTGGTGATGGTCAAGGAAAAGCTTTTGTTGTATTAAAAGCTCTGGAAAAGAAAAAATGCACATTCTGTCAGTCTTTCAATTAATTTCTAGAGCAGAAGAGGAAGAAGCGGGATGTTGTTGTGTTACATATTATTTATTTTCTTTAACATTATGACAAGGTTCTTTAGAAAATTTTGTAGAACGTAAAGTTACTCTTTTTTTTGGATTGCAGTTCTTTGGTCTCTAAAAAATATTTTCATGACCTTCCAGCTGAAGAAGGGATCAAATGTCCATTCAATTAGTTGTTACCGCTCATAAAAATGACTATAATATGTCAACATTTTGAAAAAAATAAGATTAATGTTTCGGACAAAAAAATTAAATGACAGTCTTGTAGTATTCCTTCACATCCACGTTCTTGGCTCCACCAAAATAGTCCAACACAAAAATACTGTCAATGTTCAATTTTGCAAAAAAGAACCCATGATCTAAAAAAATTTCAAATTACCGTTGAAGTTATTTCACAATTTGGACTTTGTTAAAACTTGCTGGATAAACCTTTTTTACCTTTTGGCCACTGTGACATTACTGGGTGTCTGGAGAACATTGACTGTTGTGCGAAAGCTTCTTCTTCACTACCACTTGTAAGCTTTTTTCAAATAGAGAAAATTCTTGTTAACAAAATTGTTTGGACAAAACCAAAATTTTAATTTAATAATTTTAAAGTTAATAACCTGCAACATTGTCCCTGACAGAATGACATGAGCACAACGAGGATCTTCTGGATCTAAAAGATTATTGCTGCAATACTTCCCTTGTGCTAGGGACATTGTTAAGGAAGCTCGAGAATTTTTCTAGGACAATAATTTTGGATTACGTAATATTATAAAATCAAAATAAATTCAATTAGAAATTTTCTGTGGAATATTCTTACCTTGAGATCCTGAATCGAAAGGTCTAAAGGTGTGACGTACATGTAGGGAATTCCAGTTGATTTCCCAATTGGACCATCACTCACAGAAAAAATGTTGGCAAAGGGAAATCCAGTTGTGGGTGATCTTGCACTGATTGTCGCAATAGAAGTCCAATCTATCATGAAATTTATTTAAAAATGTATTTAAAATTCCCAAAATTAAAACTGCTAAAAGATCATCTAAAAGAAAAATATATAAGTAAACGTGATTACTTGATTTCATGACAATGTATCTTGCCATCTTGGCCACTTCATAATAAGGAGGTGGAGCATCAGTCGTCACAGAATTAGAATCTTCAAAATTATTATTCCAAGGCTGTCCATCCTTCATCATCATCCATTTCTGACTATCTTTTTGAAGACCGGTCATACCCCGATTAACAATTTTAATATTTTCTACTTGCACTACTCCCAAAGAACCATTTCTACTTGAATCACAGTTGACACTAATTGTTGTGAACAAACTACAAATTAACAAAGTTTCTACTAATATTTTGAGAATCCCTTTTGCCATCCTCGATTTGGATTTTACAGTGACACGTCTCAGGTTCCCCTTTTTTCCACGATCTATCCACAAATACACACACGCACTGCACTGAATGGAAATAAACTGGCAGACGACACTATTGAAAGGAGTTTAGTTTGACTTTACAAAAAAGATAATCACGTACAAATGATATGCAATTTAAGTTCAAAGATTGGACATGAGTGTAAATAAATACAAGTATATCTACACTTCTAACTGATTTAACCTTACATTATGACCGATTTAACTGTCGAGTCTGTTTTACAACAGACTACGTGAATTGAATCACACACACTGTGTTTGTGTGTGTGTTGTTGATCTACACATTATCAGTTAGTAGGTACACAGTTAGAAATAAACGTTATTATTAATGACCCCAGTCAACCGCTAAAGATCTTCATTTTCCTCTCTCCTGACAAATGACACGTCCGCCACTGCCTTCTCTCTCCTCTAATGTTTAACTCAATTAACTGTCATCTATTGTTAATTGGCCATCTCCCATTCATTTATTAGTACAGTTGATCAATTACACACACACCAGCTTTTTAATTATTGTACTACATAACGCCTATTCTAAATTAATCTAAATATAGGAAAAGTTTGAATTTCTCTGATCCCTTCCCTCACCCACCCTCCCTTAATTAAATCTCCATTTCTCCATCCAGATTGTTAATTAGAGAGAAACTTGTTTTTGCTCCCATTTTCAAAATTTTTAATTAAATATTGTTGTTGTCATCAAACAAGAATCATCCATGTTATTTATACTACCAATTAAAAACTACATGACACAGCACAGCATAGAAACAAGGAATAATCACCGTAACTCACAAAAAACGTACATATATGATGGGAGGATTGAGGGGAGGACAATCAGGAAAAAAATAAAACACACACACACAACACTGGAGAGTCCCTCTCATGGGGATTATTATGTAATAATAAGAGATTTTGTACATTCCAGTCCATTACGAGTCTTGAAAAATGTTCCATTTCCTCTGTCCTAAATCCTGCAGTAAATTCAATCAAGGGGTTCCTACTCTAAAATTACTAGAGATGTTCATCCTACTGCCCTTGTGTAAAGGCCCAAAGGGACAGACAGTCTAGCCTTACAACACATAATATTACATGCTTTGGTTACTACTCACTCTAATATATTTTTCGACTTATATTCTATCAAAACTTTTGTTCCTCCCCCACTCCTCTCTCTCTCACACACACATACACACTCAATACACAATGAAGAGGATGGGTGGATTCCTCTCTCTCTCTCTCCAAAAAAAACTTAATCAAATGGGGAGTAATGGACGGTTGAGATAAAAAAAGTTTTTGTACCTTTTCCCTTGCCTTACCTTTGGTATTATTGGATCAGCTAAAAGTTGGTGTTTCATATCCGGTTTTTTCCTACTCTTAATTTCTCCTCCTCAATCACGACTATAATTTCCTGCCTTGAATCGTCTACTCCATCTCAACTTTCAATTTCTCTCTCTCTCTGTCTATCTCTCATTGTTTTTGATCACTCTTCAACCAGACTCAAAGTGCAAAGCAACATTGTAGCTCTATACAAAAGTTGAAAAAATATATTTCCAGGGATTTTTCTTGCCATCATAAGAATGAGCAATTAATTTTCAACTATTAACTTCAAATCTTAAAAGCTATTTTGTTCAGTAGGTATCAAAAAATAATTCGATCAGACAGAATGAAGATGAAATGTGTCCAAGAAATCCCTCTTTGATACCCTATACTTATTAATGCACACACAAACACACAAGAATAGAGGCAGGGGATATGAAACGAAATTTTTACAACTATGACATAATATGGTACAAATAAATTGGAGAAAATTTCATTGCGGAGAGTCTTGAAAGCCTTTAATAGTTTTGAAATTGCGTGGCTCATCTCGTTTAAACTTGAGACTTTTGAAGTGTACCCTTCAACTTGAAGGCTTCAAGATAAGGGAAAGGAGAGGATCAGGGGAAGATTATAAGTCTGGTTTTGCATTCAGAATGAGTAGAATTCATATTTTTCATACGTAACAACACATACATAATATATCACATATTTTTATGAGAGAGAATTGAATTTTAACCGCATGCCTCAACGGGAGGAGGAGGAGGAGGAGGAGGAGAAGAGACGATAAAAAATAAGGATATGAATTTGTGATGGGCCATGATAAAAAGAAAACAATGAGGATAAATATACAAGGTAAGGATGATAGTGAAAAACACTCTTCTATATAGTAGGCCGTGTGTAGATATGTAGAGAAGATATACGAAGAGATGGTTTTAACATCAAGTTGAATGAATGGACTCTGGATTTGCTTTCTGACAGACAAGAAAATAGTTAAGAAAAGCTTGGAAGATTCCTAGAAAGAGAAAGACAGGGAAAGAACAGAGAGAGGGAAGAAATTGAGGGGAGAAAGCCGAGAGCCAGTATCTGTATATGCATGCTTGGCTATACAAGGACGTACACACACACACATGGTCGGTAAAGTTTTTTTTTCGGTAAATCCGTCATACAAGAAAATGTCACTCTCAACCTGCAACACCCAAGACGAGTCAAGAATATCAAATCCAAGGCGACATGAAGAGAGAGAAAGAGAAAGGGGGAGGGAAGATTGGCAAGAAAGACTGGATTATCTTTTGACTTATCATTCCACTCTACCGAGGACCATCATGTGATAAGAAAAGTTTTCAGTCTCAAGTCCGAAAAGAATACTGGGTTGAGGAGAAAGTGGAGGAGGATCCCTTATCCTCCTCCTTCTCTCTCCCTTCCCATATTTTTATTATGAAAGCACACGCACAGCTTCTGAGAAGGAACTTTTTTTCACTTTCTTGCACTCACTCCCTCTACTATTATGATCTTATTTGTGTTGCCGTATTGAATTTTCTTTTTCATTTGGGAAATCTCCGGATGAAGGGAGTACTCAAGATCTGTAAATATTTTATGTCGTCCCTCCTCTCTCTCTCTCTCACACACACACACACTTCTCCTTCCCTTGGACCTTTCTACGAAAGGACGTACACTTGTATTTCTGACACACACATACGCGGAGGATCTACATTGCATCTTCAATTTGAGAAGGAGAGATGAGAGAGAACAATAGAAATTCCGAGTTTAACTCGTCGCTTGTAAGGTTCAGTTTGATAAGCCACATTCTACACTTATGACTAGACAGAATGAAAATGATTATCAAGTCTCTCTCATCTTGTCACATGATGTCAAGTGATGGATCACAGGCAGATTCATGCATACCCATTTGGGGTTTAATTGTGAAAACCATGAGACTCCCTTGTCAGACATGTCAAAGATTTTAACCCTCCCACTCTCCTCTTCTTTCCTTTCCTCCTCCATCATCCTCAACTTATGCAGCTCAATCCTAGCTCAACCTCAAAGGAAAAGTGCAGCCTGCACTTGCAACGCTTACAAAAAAGGCAATAAGTACAAACACAGAGAGGGAGTGTGTGTGTTTAGTTTTTATACATTGTATCTTGTCAATCATTTGTTTTGTCATCGAAGGATGAGGAATCAATAATGACTTATTTTCACACTCACAATGTCAGTGCAATGCAAGCTGACATTGTACACACACACACTTTGGTACATCCTTCTGTGAATTGATTTTTTCACCAGGATTTTGAGTCAAAATAAGATTTTTGTGGAAATATTGAGCAGTCCAAAACACACACACACACACACAAATACAGACAGAAGACAGAGAAACGTTGTGTACAATTTTTGTTGGAAAAAGTACGCCGCAGTTATTTTAGTATAAAATCCACACTGTAAACAATGCAAAGGATTTACCCCAGATTTTCAATTGATGTACGAGTCTATTTATACACTTTTCTACATAACTGTTCATTTATCGGTCTCACAAAAAATGGTTCCTTTTTTTCTCATGACGTAGGGTAGAGAGGGATGAGAATGACAGAAAGGACCCTATCGGATTTCCTGTAAATTTTGGGCTGTGTTGTTTAATTGGGACAGTGACACGACACTTTCTGTCCGCTTGAGCTAAAACTTGGCACAGAGCATCCATAGACCTTTTTGATCAACGTCTAAATGAGGACATTGGTCGGGTATGACATTTGTGACCTCCAGAGGTCGTTTCGGGTCATCTTATATCCAAACCGTTCTCGGACCCTATTTGGCTTTTTAAAAATCTGAAAAAAATCACACCCATGTAAGATCATATTCCCTACAATTCTGCGTTTTTACTTTTTCAAATTCTCCACCCCG